>VKOC01019718.1:0-22886 GCA_009364415.1 Spea multiplicata | reverse complement strand
CATGTGTATGGGACTTAAGTCAACCCTTAACAAAACTCACAGCTTGACTGAAAAGTCTACTTTTAAATTACTAGACGCCAGTGATTATACATTGTTATTCCACTTATATGAGACATGATATTATTTTCAAAATAGTACTTTGTTGCATTAAATCATCCCATCTTGTAGCCATTGACCCACTAGTTTTGTACCATTCCAAGTATTTTGTAAACTTAGACACCGGCTTAATATAGTTCATTCATTATATAAATATAGTTAATACAATCAGCATTTTTAGCTCTGTGATTGTGTTATATGTTTAGGTTTGTTTGAGAAAAAAATGATTATATATTAATATTATTGAAAAACAATCCTAACTGTAGGCACCAACTACCTTAAAAGCTAGCAGGTGTATATGCCTCTATAAATAGACAGTATAGAGTTCTCAAAAGGAACGCATGCGTTGGTCTATTATGGAATAATTTAAAAGCAGTGTGTTGCTTAGTAGTGGTCATAATATTTGTTTGGAGCCAACTGTATGCCCTCTCAGTGTGCCACTTCTCGGATCTGCTCTTCAGGATTTGGAGTTCGGATGGCGCAGGTGAGGATTGTGTTAGCAGGTTGCTAGGAAACAGGCTAACACTGAGCACCTGCAGAACAAAAGCCAAAACCAAGAGGTTAATGAACCAAAGAACACAGCAGTTATTCAGCATGCACAATGTCTAAAAATAGATTTATACAAAAAGCCATATGTTGTCAAATCACTATTTCAGATCGCAAGGTGATTGTCAGACAAATGTAACAGTAAATCCTCCTCTAGCTCGGTGTATATATAATTATATATATATAATGTGTATAAATATACATACTAGACTTGTGTATTCAGATCTGTGCAAATTTACTTGCTGAGTTACATTTTGTTGCCTTTTCACTCTCATTCACACCCCCTCTCACTCTCAGACTCTGTCACGCTCTTTCACACCATGTGCTGATCCAGGGGGGCAATTGCCCTCCCAAGAAAAGGGTCAGCATCATGGCAGGCTGCGAGGCATGGGCCAGGGGCTATGGACATATCGCCCCCTGGCCAATTAGGATCCGTTGGCAAACGACCAGTGTTACTAGAATGCCAGACGCTACTCGGGGTGCACTAGGGCAGGTGCAGCGGGTGCACTGCAAACAGGCGCTCATGTGCAACATAAGCGCAGGTCTGTAACATTATCTTCTCAAAAACTACACTGAGCCAATACTTTATGGCAATGCTAATGAAGTTCCTCCAGGGTTCCTCCAGGGTCAGACTGGATGATTAAGAATGGGTCATTCTATGGCTTCCTATAGAGCTTATGATAACAGAGCTAGGACATATACAAATAAGCGGCTCCCTGAAAACATATGATGTAAAATAAAAAAAAAAGATAATTGGTAGCATTTATTATTTGTTTTATATAGCGCCATCAAATTCCATGGCGCTGTACAATGGGGATTTCTCTTTAAATCAAAACAAAAATGGATAGAAATAAAATCTGAAAGTGCCCCTCCCAAGATCAGTCTCTGGATCCGCCTATGTCTCACACTCTTACTCACTCTCTTTGACACTCTCTCTCACTCTCTATGTGTCCCTAGCTTCGCTGACCTCTTCTGTGTCTGTCTCCTTTTTCACACTTCTCCTCTTGCCTCTCCTTGTTCTTCTGTCCTTCTGTCTCTCTTCATCCACTCAGTTGAGAGACCAGGACAGCCAGGCCACTACAGCCGGCATGACAGCCCAGATTATGACATACACTCTATAACCAAAAGTATATGACACCTGACCATCACACCTATGTGAGCTTGATGGACATTCAATTCCAAGACCATGGGCATTTAAGTGGAGGTGACCCCCCCCCCACACTGTGGCTATAACATCCTCCAATCATCTGCCCTTTTAACAAGAGTGTGTCTATTCAGCTAAAAGGGCATTTGTGAGGTCAGGACCTGATGGACAAGAAAACCAGACTCACAGGTGTTCCAGTTCATCCTAAAGATGTTCAATGTGCTTAAAGTCAGGGCTCTGTGAAAGCCACTTGAGCTTCTCCACAACAAACTCATCAAACCATGTCTTTATAGACCTTGCCTTGTTCACAGGGACACAGTCATGCTGGGGCAGGAAAGGACCTTGCTCAAAGATGCCTCGAAGTTAAATGCATACAATTAACTAAAATGTACTTGTATACTGTAGCATTAACCTTGAAAAACAGCCTTAGACTATTGTCCTTTCTCCACCACATTTTGGCCAGTAGCCTTTTCATGGCATTCATCAAAACACAGATTAATCCATTAAACTTCCAGAAGTGTGCCTCATCACTCCAGAGAACACATTTCCACTGCTCTAGAGTCCAGTGACGGCGTGCTTTACACCACTCCAGCCAGTGCTGAGTATCTTCAGCTTGTGTGCAGCTGCTCTGCCATGGAAACTCAGTTCTTGACGCACATTGCTTGTTCTGATATTGCTTCCAAAGACAGTTTGGAACTCTATAGTGAGTGATGCTACAGAGGACAGATAAGATATAACTGTAAGTGTGTGTGGTCTACCTCTTTGTGGCTGAGCAGGTGTTATTGCTAAATGCTTCAACTTCACAATAATAGCACTAACAATGGACCAGGGCAGAAATTACACAAACTGACTGGGGGAAAAGATACGGTAGAATTCTATAACAGCGCCACATTTAAAGTCACTCAACTCTTCAGCACAACACATGTCAATGGACACATGTCTACTGTCAATGGAGATGGCTGGCTATGTGATTGATTTTATACACCGGTTAGCAATGGGGTGGCGGAAACCACTAAACTCAGTTATTATTCATATAGTGTAACATCTACCTCAACAGCTCTGAATTTTATGGAAGTAAAATAACCATATACGTCTATTAATTACAAATAATTGGGATAGAGGAGGTACACACATAGACCCCAAACTTTGGGGGGTGTTTGAGATGCAAATGCGACAATAAGAAAACACATTCTCTCCTCAGTCATCCCCCTGATTGATCAACTGAACTGAAGGTAGTTCTCCTCTGTTTGACCTTATTGTAATAAGAACTATACATGGTGGTCCGCTTCCCATAACACACATAGATGGTTATCCGATGTGTCCTTTTTTGGGGCTCTGACAACTTTGGACCTTCGCAGCATGCCTGTCATACCTGTACCTTGGCGATAATCTTTCTCAATGCTGACTGTATTAATTTCATTATCATATAAATATTGGATTACTGTTTTGTAGATCACACAGTAAAGTTACTAAATAGACAAAAAGTGCTGCAATTGAGAATTACAGGTCTGAACAGACAAGTCTGCAAACATAGTGTGCGGCTAAATATATGTTTTGTTTTTTTCCACTGCGTAGCAAGTTGACTTCACAAATTCTTATTGTTAAAAAGTTGTAATTACTTATAAGATGAGCTTAATTGAAGGTACAATAAATGAATCTGGAAGCTGTCTTAACCCAGTTACAAAAAAGGGGTTTACTTGATCCTTGTGAAAAGCAATCCTTTTAACCTCCCCAGTCCTATGCTTCACCCTTAAGTACACTGTAAGTATGCTTAAATATTAAAAAAACTGTATTTGCAGTCTTGTAACTAAGGGTTATTGCTCTTAATCATGATATTTCTCACATATCGTTAAGTTGCTGATTCTTGCTTGGCTCTTGGCAGTCCTTCTAGGAGTAATTGATAAAAAGGGAGAGAGCTTTAGGATAAGAAATGTATTAGACAATCCATGCTTTGCCACTCTGAGCCATAGAACTTTGCCAAAATCAGGCTACTGTCTAAATATCTTCAAAATAATTACACTGATTTACAAACAAAAACACAAGCTATAGGTAATTTAATAAATTAATTTAACACACCGATCAGCCATAACATTATGACCACTGACAGGAAAAGTGAATAACACTGATAGTCTTGTTATCATGGCACCTGTCAGTGGGAAGGATATATTCGGCAGCAAGTGAACATCCTGTCCTCAAAGTTGATGTGTTAGAAGCAGGAAAAATGAGCATGCGTAAGGATCCGAGCAACTTTGACAAGGGCCACATTATGATGGCTAGAAGACCGGGTCAGAGCATCTCCAAAACTGCGGCTCTTGTGAGGTGTTCCTGGTCTGCAGTGGTCAGTACCTATCAAAAGTTATCCAAGGAAGAAAAGGCGGTGAACTAGCGACAGGGTCATAGGGGGCCAAGGCGCATTTATTCACCAAGGGCCTGTGTGGTCAAAAATAACAGAGGAGCTACTGTATCTCAAATTGCTGAAAAAGTTAAAGAAAATGTCTGTGTAGCTGCAAACCATGCTAACCTCTGCCCACTGCTGAAAGCGCCTACAATGAGCATGTGAGCATAATAACTGGACGACAGAGCAATGGATATATCATAATTTCATTTCCATCTCATGGATGGCCACGTGCGTGTGCGTCGCTTACCTGGAGAACACATGGCACCACCTCTGCTGGCTTTGGGAAGAAGGCAAGCTGGCAGAGGCAGTGTGATGCTTTGGGCAATGTTCTGCTGGGAAACCTTGGGTCCTGCCATTCATGTGGATGTTGCTTTGACACAAACCACCTAATTATGTACATCCTTTCATGGGCACAATATTTCCTCGTGGCATTGGCCTCTTTCAGCAGGATGTGCCCTGCCACAAAGCAAAAATGGTTCTGGAATGGTTTGAGGAACACAACAATGATTTCAGGGTGTTGACTCCATGAATGGAGCATCTGTGGGATGTGCTGGACAAACAGTGTAATCCATGGAGGTCCCACCTCGCAACTTGCAGGATTTAAAGGATCTGCTGCTAACGTCTAGGTGCCGGATACCACAGCACACCTTCAGAGGTCTAGGGGAGTCCATGCCTCGACGGGTCAGGGCTGTTTTGGCAGGGAAAGGGGGACCTACATAATATAAGGTAGGTGGTCATATGGCTGCTCGGCTTATATATATACACACACACACACACGCACACACCCGCACACACACGCACACACATATGTACCTGTTCTCAACAATAACCTCAACCCACAAGCAGGTTAAAAATAACATTTTGTTTAGACCTCAGCTGTCAAATGTGCATTCTGTTTTACCTCAGGCACTTTTCTTTGATAGGGTTCCTTGTTAGACTGCGTTGCAAGTGAAAAGCTATGTAATTGAAATTCGTTTGTCAGGTTTCATAGTCAAGTTACAGGGTTGCACTTAAAATAACCTGTTTGCAGATATGTATTTTCTAAATATATTAAAGTGCAGTGCTTTGATGGTTGACATAGTGGAGTGTGCTGTAGAATACATCATACAACGAAAACATTTAGATGGCTTATACTAAATAAAATGTCCATTTTGGAAATATTGAGTATATTTGTCTTGCATACAAGCAAACATGTACACTTAAATGTATGGCTCACATGTGAACACGTATTATCTTACGAGCCATGCACCTGTTGTAGATGATAAGTACTTTTGAATGACATTGTATTGCTATAAGATTGTGTGCCATTGTGCTTTCTTCATGTGCTGATGTTTGCGGATTGTACCCTCCATCCCATGTGTTCTGTAAGATCTTTCACCTGTCTCAATTCGGAAATCTGCTCTCTTTTCAATTGTCTGTTTATCAAGCAATCACGAACCATTACTCAAGTTCATTTATACAAATTTCAAGTTGTCAAATGAAAAAGTATAGCTACCTTTAGAACTACTGGAAACATAGACTGCCATGTCCATACTTATATCACTACTAATAATCCTATTTTTCAAGGACCTTTCACACTTCTTGGTTTTGATTTGCTAACCTCCCCTGTTACATTTAATATAACTCATTTCACATATATATTAAAAATGTATTTTACCTTCCTGTGAGGATTGTTACAACTTTGCTGTCTTTACAATAAAAGCACATTGTTCTGTTGATCATTATCTTTACTTTTGCAATATGATTGATTGAGAGATATTCTTCCTATCTATCCTCAGCAGATTTGTGGAAAACGACTTAACTTTCCTCAATGAGTCTGTCTCCATTATTCTAGCCTCTTGTGCACTTCTCTGGGGAGACGGTATATCCTTTTGGGGAAGTTCATCGGGAAGCAATGTGCACAGAGAAGTGGGCAAAGAAAGAAAATGCAAGGAACAGCGGACAATGAAAATAGACTAATTCAGAGGACAAGATACATAATTGGTATACAGAAAGTATATATACAGAACATACAATGTTTACACTATTTTTTTATACACTTTATTATTACATTTTCATGACTGTTATTAAACTGTCAGGATACATTGAGAAGATATCTACTTTTTTGAAAGAGAGCTCATACAACACAACTTGTCGATGACATGGCTTTTATAAAATAATTGTTGTGTCAACTGAAACAGTTATTGGTATTTTGATTATGATATAATGCAAACCATACTATCTCCTCAGCTGTCTCATGAGAAAAGAAGATGGCTAATATCAGCAACCCTACTATTCCTATTTTCTTCACATATACTGTATTGGAGACTTCAACTATGTATATCTAAATGGACCCTAGGCACACACATCCGCTTCCCAGGTTATGTAGTGGCTACTCCTATTCTGCCTGAAGCACAGCACATCACATTACAATAATGTGGCTTCAAAATAACCCTCAAATGGCAAGCGCAACTCATAAGCACATTTCAGATCTGAAATATTGACTTTCCACATAATATCACAGTTAAGGGTCTTTCTTGGCTGCACACACAGGGGTTATTTCCAGGTACTGTGGGCAATGACATATAAATTAGCAGAGTTATTGCAACAAAGCAATGCACGATGTGAGATTATACAACAACCACGTGTTTGGGACAAGCATGGGACATGGTAATGGGTACATATCAATTTTGTCATTACTTCACAATGCAAGGTAGAATTCCTCATGTCAAAAGTTTTATAAACCATAACTGTTTTATAAAAATGATCATGCCATCCAAGGACACTGGAAGCTGCCAGGACTAATTTTAACTTCAAATGGGATGGTAAATTAACTCCTTAAGATTTCCTTGTCCTCTATACCATCTCAACGGGAGTGGCATGTCTTCTATAGAGAAAAAATGTATTAAATTAATGGAACCTTTGATGCTAGAATACAGTCTTTATCACCCAGAATGTAATCCATGCAGTTTAGGCTATTAAACTACATATCACTACATCCAAACTTACCAAAGTTGCACATGTCCCCCCACATTTGATGTTTCAGATCTCTTATTTATAGCATTTTATACTTGAGACTTCTGTGAAAGAGGTAAGGAACGCTACAGGAGTATTATTAAGCCATGTTACAAAAAAGTAATATATTATAGTCAATTAATTTGTGTCAAACAATATTTAATATGAAACAAGTGTCCTGGCAAATAATAAACCAGTTTAAATTGATTTATTGTATTTGATCAATTTTTACAGCAGTCATTCCACATCAAATGACATTTTAACAATATAAAGGCCACTAGCCATGGGCACTGTCTGGATCACCAATGTCTTATTCATAAGATTACTCACACAAGTAATCCAGTATCTCTATCAGTGTTAATAAATCTAATTATCAAATGCCAGGTGATTTGTCATCCATTAGGGTTATCTGACCTTTCCAAGTAGCAACCATCCTTTAGATTGCTTCAGGGAAACTGTGGGTGTTTGTGTTATTATTTGCATATAATCCCAGCAATGTAGAATAGGAAGGAGTCAGATCTAGACTAGGTGGCCCTGAGATTTTGGTCACCCTGAGATTGGGACAGAACCCTGAGAATTAGGGTCAAATCCTGAGAGTTCCCGGCTATGCTTATCAGGAGATGAATAATAAACATCCCCCAGAAGCGTAAGATATAATACACAATCAGACAGTTTGAAATAAAGTAAAGGTAACAATAACACAGTTTATACGATGTGATTGTGCCAGGGGGCTCATCAAAACCGGGTTTATCTGGTGTTGTCATTCTATAGACAACTATATTTGTATGTTTAATAGACTTGTTCATTCAGATTTGTACAAATTGCAAATGAACAGAATTTTGGTAAATTCCGCAATTCATACAAAGCCATGAAGAAAAAACTCCACATTTTCATATGAAATATGTGTGCCCACATTCACTCACATTCGCTCTCACATACACTTACCATACTCAAGCTCTCTAAATGTTTCTCTATGTTCTCTGTCGACCACTTCCACTTCTGACGAAAACTAACGCTTCCACATCTTCTTCTTCATCTTATCTCTTATCTTCTCTCTTCTGCTGTCTTCAATTTTCTACCGCCGTCTGCATCTCTGCCGACATAACTCGGCAGGAACTTCTGCAAAAGTGGCACCGCTTGTGGTGAGGTCTTCTCCCTGATCCTCGATTCGGGAAACAAGACGTCACCAAAAGAGCCAATATTTTGCCCTAACTCAGGGCAATATAGCAGCATGTCTGGTGACATAGTCTCTCAGATTCTCCAATCAGGGGAGAGGACCCCACTGAAAGGGTCATTTTACCCAAACTTGAACTAAGGGCAATATGGCAATACTCTTCTGTGAAGGCTTTCCACAAGATTTTGGAGCATTTCCTGGAAATATTTGCACATTCATCCAGTAGACCATTTCTGAGGTCAGGCACTGATGCTTGGATCGCAGTCTCCGTTCCAGTTTCCCCCAAAGGTCTTTGTTGGGGTTGAGGTCGGGGCTCTGCCCGGGCCAGTCAACTTCTTCCAAACCAAACTCATCTCACCATGTCTTTTTGGACCTTGCTTTGTGAACTGGGGCACATTCGTACTGGAATAGAAAAGGGGGCTTGTTCCCAAAGTTGAAGGCTTAGCATTGTCCAAAATGTCTTGGTATGCTGAAGTATTAAGTTTTCCCTTCACTTTTAGTACGGGGTCAACCACTGAAAAACAGTATCATACAATTATCTCTTCTCCAAACTTTACTGTCAGCACTATGCAGTCAGGCAGGTAACATAGTTACATAGTTAAAGGAAAAAAGACCTAAGTCCATCCTGTTCAACCCTTCTACCTAACCTTCCTACTCTTGAAGGAAGGAAAAGAAGGCAAAAAACTAATTAAAAAACTAATTAAGCAACTTCAAATTCTGCCATTCTCGATCCGACGCTTTGCATTGTACTTGGTGATGATAGGCTTGCATGCATCTGCTCGGCCATAGAACCCCATTCCATAAAGCTCCGACCGCTCAGTCTTTGTGCTGATATTAAAGCCAGTGAAAGCTTGAAAATAAAATTATTGGAAATAATACATTAATTTCATAAATAGCTATCGATAAGTCTCAACATCAAATAAAATGTAATTGCAGCTATGCTAACACCTATGATAAAAGTGTTCCTTTTCTTGTAATTGTTGCGAGTTTGTGGTTTCTGTATGTTTTTTGAACCAATAAGTTAAAAGAGAGGATGTATAGAGACTCACATCATTACATTCCAAATGAGCCCAAGGGTTAAACATGAGTCCATGAAGAAAACACACTTTTCAACTGGGAGCTTGCAATTGAAAGCTTTTTTTTGGTAAACTCTATAGAAAAATATTCTGAGCAGATTAATTTCAAATTTCACACAGAGTGTTCGTGGGCTGGCTTAAAATATCCTTTTGTTCAATCTGATAAAACACAAAGAAGCATTGGTGATTTATGTGTGGGAAATTTCTGTCTCAGTTGGTTACAAAAATCCATAATGCAGCGGAGATGCCGTAAAATCACATGTAGGAAACATTTTGTGCTAACCATGAAAATGTGTTTCAATTTTTTGGCTGGCATGGACCCAAAGTTGGATTAAGGTTCTATAGGGTTCTAGTAGGTTGTTGTCCCATGTACCCTATTTACTATATGGTGACAGGAAGATATTTTGTTTTGATCATGTGCACAGGTGCTGCACAAATCATTTAGTCAAAGAGCTGGGTGGTCCAATGCTCAATTCCCCTTTTTATTTGATTATTACTTAATTGTTTGTTTTGTCATCACCTAAATCATGGTTTGCCCCATATATTGCTGTTCTTTGGCCAAGTGTGACTATTATGATAGGAAATAATATATAGTAGGGAAGGTGTGAAATTTGTTGCCAAAAAAGTGCAGTCATGCACCATAGGCAGACATGGCAGAAGGCAAAGCGAAGGGGCAAAGCCAAGTGAAAAAAACAATAATTTCACTGAAACATGCAAGACACAGATGCTTCATTGGGTACATTGGCACAAGCATTTGGGGTTTTTCCGAATTCTTCTATACGTTTGCTAAATGGGGACCATGAAAATTTAAAGGGACCACCCAGCTGTCAATGGCATATGGGGGCTGGAGTCTTCAAAGTGTAGCAGTGGCACATTATATTACAGAACAACACAGAGCTATCAATATATTTTAAAAAAAATTGAAATTGAGAAATTGTGCATTATGAAAGCATGCACGCCTAATTCAGTTTCAGGACCAAGTGATATTTTAGGAATAAATAGGACTCTCAAGTCAAGGACACAGCAAGTAAAACAATCATAAAATCTAACACTTATTTCTGCTTTCATCATAAAAGATAACAAATCAGCTATTACTTGTGATTTTGCTCTTCTGTATCAGGTAAGAACTTGTCTCCTGTTAATTAATGCCTATGGACATAATCCAACACTATAGATTCCTTTGCATGTTTTTTTTTCTTTCAATAATATTGAAAAGCAGACATTTATGTAAAGAAAATATGAATTCTGGTTATGAAGAAAACGATTTACATGTCACAATACGTGCTGTTTTAATTAGACAAAACATTAATTGAGCTCTGTACACATTAGTCGTTTTATTCTGGTTTTCATTCCCTGGTCTGGAAATATATGACTGGGGAAACATTTGATATGCTTAAATAATTATTTCTTAGAAGGGTTTGGACATTTTGTAGTACTAAGAATGTTTGGAAAGTGTGGTAGAACATAGTTGCATGTTGGGGGGGAGGGGGCGCATGACCAACTGACGCATAAAGCAAAAAATACGTAATGTTGATAGAGCACAGAGAGTCTGCCATTTACCTAGGGTCTGCGGTTTTCTGGATGAATCAAAATAGATGGATTGGACATGCAATAATTACCTCAATGCCCCTAAAAAAGCACATGCCAAGTGTGACCAGTGGAAAACCAAATCAGGTAATTTCATTGTTTGTAACGTCTCCTATAATGTCTTTGTATAATGCCCAACATTCCGTCATGACCCATTGTCCATTTGACTTTAATGTATTTTACAGGTGCTTTTTGTACCATAAAATCACGCGTTTTAAAGATCGAGAAGTAAGTCTACTATATATTCTTTCACATATCACACAGACAACATTTTGGTGCTTCCATTACTGCTATTTTGGTTACAAAGATGCCATAACATCTTATGATGTATGACTGTTGTAGCCTTGATTTTCCAGTCTAGGCTTAACCCCTCAATAACCCCAATAATCACACCACACACCATTGAATATGGATACAAAAAGGCCACAGCCAATTTTATTTATTAGAGTCATTGTCACGCCAAAACCTGAAACAATAAACATAGGTGCGTTAAAAAGGACTATGACTCAAAACACAAACATGTAAATATATATACAATAAACACACCAAGCTTGCCAAGTAATCCGAGTACCATAACCAAAGGAAGGGACATACCCGGATATCCCCACCCTGACCTGAGTTTCCCAGCAATGATATCCAAGAACCTCCCACCAGTTGTTACTAATAATTCACTTACTACCACATTTACCCCGGGATACCTGGCAAGCTGCCGCCCCACATACTGTGACAAACACCACAACCCAAAGCTAGGATACAAATACAAAGGGAGGGAGGGTGGTACACACAACCAGGTAAACTAACTACAAGGATGGTTCCTAAGCCCGGGAAAAATAGTCCCTTAAATAAGCTGCCCCAAACTCCACCCCCTAAATACCCACCAAAAAGCCTACCCGTCCTCTGCACCACAGTCAAGGCCCACTATAGCCCATGCTGCCCCCCCCCCCCGTGGGCATCATTCCTTTCTCAGCTCTCAGCATGATGTTCAGATGTCTGTTTTACAAGAAATGACAACCATAGTTAAAAAAAACAAAATAAAAACAAACAAGTGGCCCGCAGTCCTAACAGTGATGCCCAGTAACCAAGCAGCTTCATTCATGTACATTTTTAAAGCTAAAACAGCAACAATCTAAAAATGCTGGCATAGAAATAAGAGGAATGTAGTGTCCTTTTGGATCCATTCACTTTATCTTGAGTTGAGATGAGCTGCTCAGTTGTTCACCAATTAAACACTAAATAAATGAAAGACATTAATCCACATGAACAACAACTCGACTATCAAGTTTAACTGTCGACCAAGAAACCAAGCAGCAATACTGTAGCCCATGGAACATTAGCTACGTGATAGGGGCCTTGACTTGAGTGTGGAGGTGGACTTTAGGATATTGGAGTTTAAGGGACAATATTGTCAGGGGATTGGAAAACAATGGGGGGAATGTATGCACTGTATTACTGTTGGTGGTAATTCTGGCAATGACTTTATTGTGTTAATAATTTGTTTTGGATTTGTTTCCCATACATATTAAAATCTGTGGCCAATTTTTTATCCAAACAGTTTGTGTCCATGTTTATTTGGTTGGGGGATGGTATTGGGAATTGGGACCTACGAAATTGAGGATTCAGTGATCATGATTGCAAATCTTCATTATCAAGAAAAGGTTATAGAAAAAAAATCATAGGTTCACAAAGGCTGATGTCAGATTAATGGGAGGAAAGAACAGATCTCTATCTGCTTCCAAAGTGACCATAATATCATGACACAGTCTGGTTTGCAGCAAGGTGGACATTCCATGAGGAATAAGCCATATGGCTGATTTGAGTAGATTACAAAAATGGTCAAGTGCCCATTTCTAGAGATTTTCAATGAAAGTCAAAACAAGGACATAGTCATATCACTCGATCTTGAAGGATGACAGCATACGTTTATTTTAATTAAAACATTTGCAACTAGAAAAAAATGTGGTTTTCCCTGGACAGAGCAGAACCATAAATTGTCTTTTAATTAAATGTCAATTCATCTTTGAAAACACGCATTTAAGTTCTGGAATTAGTGCTAGAACAAGATATGCCATTTGTTTGATTAGAATGTGAGTCTCAAATGAATTTGCACCATTAGCTTTCCATCCCTCAATTACAATAGCTTTAATTATAGACACATCATGGATTTCCATATAATGCCTTGCCCATGGCAAAAAGTTGTGTAATATACAATGTTCTCGGAAGTGTTTTCAACAACTGAGGGGTTTATTCACCAAATATATGTGAGTTTCTCCAACAAGAATCACAGAGCTGGCCCTGCATAAAGCATAATTCACTGTGCGAGGAGACTTACCATATGTTCTACAAGGTTGACCCAGCTCTCTATCCAGGAGATTTTTAATTGGGCCAGCTCTCCATAAGTGAACTCAGGAAGTTCAACTCTTCTGCAAGTTCCCACATGAAAGAATAGGTCCTTATGTATATTGTGTGTGTATTAATTATTTAAAATTAGGAAACTCTCCACAAGTAATGTTTTCCCTTGGATTTAATTATCGTATACACATAAACATGCTTCATAGAATTTGCTTAGGAGGATCATTGTCAAGATGACTTTTTGGAGAAGAGATTATTTTAAATCAAGCAGATAATACAAAATGCCTTCTGAAATGAAGAATGAAATAGCAAGATAAGGAGTTATGACTTACTATTTGATACTGGATGACTGTAGTGCCATTACAGTAGGGGAAAGTGAAAATCAACAATTATTAAAGCTGACAATATACAAAATCGACAATAACATTAATAAACATAAAACATGCTGGTAGAGAAGGAGAAGGTGCAGAAGAAGAGCCCTGATAAATTTAAGAACTTCAATAAATTGTAGAAACCTATTGACAAATCTGACAATCCTGTGAGATGTTGAAGAAAATGCACAATATTACCAGTTTACAGACAGTTTTAATTGTTATTGGTTAGTGTTATTTTTTTCCAAATTAAGGATCAGCTTACAAAAAAAGCTACAAAAGTGATTAAAAACATGTTTAAAAATATGTCAAAATAATTTTGTGACCTTGAAAACGAGGCAGATGACATTCTCCAACGCCATTATTTATTTGTTAAGTGTTTTTAGCAATTTGTACAAACAGACTTTCAGAAGGCCTCTGGAATTACTAAAATGCACTGCTGTGCCAATTTGTATTTGTTAAAGGTTTTTTTTTTTTTTTTCTCCTTTGGATGTAAAAATATCTCAATGGTTAAAAGAGCAAACGCTATGGAGAAAATGAAATTATTTTGGCACTGGAGACAAACGAAACTAAATACTGCTAAACAAGTCACAAAGCATGATGACTGTTTGTAGAATCTGCTGGTGGTTCATTATCACTACTTAAACAAGACTCTTAAGTTAGCAAATCCCACTGGGGGTTTTTCCATTGCATTTGCCAATTCAGAATACTTCCTCTGCATTTATATTTCCTATGTGTAAATTGTATTCATGCATTGGAAATAAGCAAATACTAGTATTAGATTCAAAACATTTTAAGCTAGTGTAATGATTTCTTTTTGAAAACAGTTCTACGTTGAGTATCACATAATCATATCAGGGAACGTCTGGGCTCCGGCTACCCAAAGCCTACCCATGGGGGACGAGGCCAGGACTGCCCACTGACGTCAGCGGTCCCACTGGGCAGTCCCGCTGATGTCAGTGGGCAGTCCTGCTGACATTGGGGGTGTTCCCTCTGATATCAGTGGGTGTTCCCGCTGATGTCAGTGGGCGTTTCCACTGACATTGTGGGGAAACACCCCCATTTAAAGGGGAAATGGGCAGGGAGTGGGGCGTGTCAAGACCCTGCTCCCGCAACCAAGGGGATTTGAGTGTTGACCTGAAGAAGTGGAGTTTCTTTCCGGGTCAAACTCGGAAAGTTCCCAGGTATGCATGTTATGATTTCAAGCAGCTATATATTAGCCATTTCTATGCATTCTGTTCTCTTAGCCTATCTACTAGACAAATATATTGACTCTTTACCATGCTGCCCTGTGGTAAACAAAAGAATAGCTCAGTCTGAATCACCCAGCTGGACTCTCACACTAACACATTAGCATTGCCATAAGAAATTAGCTCAGTGTGGTGTTTTAGCAGGATAAATAATCCTAACTATCACAGGACTGACATGACAACCATATCAGGTTTTCAGTCTGCAGGTTGAGGAAATTTATTAAAACAAAATGAGATAAAACCAGGTTTTTGTCAATAGCCTCCATTGTTGCATACAGCACTATACATTATGCACGTCCCATCCCCTTTTCAAAATCCATAGGTTAACTTGTATCAGGTCATCACTTTAATAGTATTTTAATATGCTTTTGAGTTAAATGCAACCCTCACATTAAAAAGAATGCTGCTTTAAAGTTTTACAAAAACTTTACCTAGTATTAATTTGTTATGGATAGCAATTAAACCTAAACTTACATGGAGACATAGATCAGACATTGTTACTTCTAATAAAATGCACAAATTCAGCAATGTGTGGAACTTTTAAATAACATGCAAAAACTAGATACACATATCAAAGAATTCTGCTCATTATATGTTTTCTCCTTTACCTATTTCAAAGTTGTTTTCTTTAAAAGACATCTTGTTTCTTTTAATCGTTTTGATCAGACTATACTTGTTTGGCAAGTCTTCTAATCATTTAAATAACTGACAGCCCAAACTTTTGCTAAGTATCCTTGGCTTTAATTGTTAGCTAAATTACTTAGAAATAACTGTGATACAATCAACACATAATGTATCCAGTGATGTGTTCTGGCTTAGGACAACTATCAGGAGCAGCCCCAGGGCCACTTCACTGGGCTGATCTCCCAATTGACAACCAGCTTCCCTAGCATGCTGCAGCTCTCAAGGGCCAGTTGTGGAGATCAAAGATGGCCCTTGAAAGGACATCAGCTAAAGCAATATACCCTATTGCACTGTAGGAAGAAGACCTGCAGCAGAGGATGTTCTCAGAAGTTCGGGAAGTGTGAACGAGCACCTAGCATTGCTGCCCTGGGTCTGTCCAACAATGGTGACCCCCATAAATATCTGGGAATTAAAAGGTAAAAAAGTAGCCATGGAAAGAGGTTATCCAGCAGCCCCTTTCGCACTCCATTGGATCCACCCAGAATCTACGATATTCCAGACCTTTTCTCCCACATAATTTCTACCCAACATGTTCAGATCCCACCACCTTCCTATTCAATAAGATGTGCATTCACATAAATTATCTAATTCAAACAAAGGAGTAGGCGTTGTAGTATAATATACATGTTTTAACTATCCGGTTTTTCATGAAAATATAAATGCTTTCTTTTTTATTTCATGTTATTGTTTACCTTTCCCTTCATTATCTTTTTACTACCAATGGTGTCATTCTTGATCCTTTTTATATTCAACATCCTTGAATATTGTGTTTTTCACCAATGCCACAGATTTTGTTAATACACAGTATCGCTGACTATGTCAAAGAAAAGAAATCAATGTCGGGTACATAAAAATAGCAAAGATAGCTTTCTGACTAACCTTTGTAACATTGACTTTACTTTCATAAACCACATTTACTGTCCTCAAGGTTCTTCGCTTGCCTGTCTATCCACAGCAGGTTTGGTGCACAGGTGGTATTCCCAGGCTGGAATAATGAAATTATAGCTATCTGTCAAGAAACCAGTTATTTATGTGAGATGACGAGTGTGTTCTGGGGTTATAAGGCCAGCAATTTTTATTTTGTTATCTCCCAGAGATCATAGTGTCTTAAGCTTTAAAACAACTATGTAGCTTAGTAGATATATATTTATTCAGTTTCTCACTGCGGCATAATTTATATCAATATATTTAGTTCATTGTATGAGGAGCCGCTACAGACATTATTTTGTTGGTTTTGCGCATATATTATATGGTGAAACGCAAATATGGTATGCTAAAAGGAAATATGCAAAAAACAAAACCAAATATCTATATTTTTGGAGGCTGATCGCTATATGTAGATGTTTAGTGTTTTAGTGTTTGCTTATGGTGTCGACTAAATCTGGCAATTTGATTTCACTGATATTTTTTTAGTATCTGTGTTATTTCACTTTTCTAAAGAGAGCCATGTGCTTTGTCATATACTTGCAGCTAATGGGAAGCCGGGATTGCACTTCTAAGTGGCATTTCCTTCCACGTTTACCTAAGGAGATAAACCAAGACAAAGAAGTTGATTGTTCTAAATCAGATCTTGCTAAACATGCAACTGCTTATATTTCAAAGGAACCCTTTTCATGTTCCCATTTGTAAGGTTGATTACTGTTGATACTGTACAAAGTTTCCAAACTGGTTTTATTGCCATAGCAAGCAATTTAATGGTCAAATTAACACGCTATCGTTTGCCACTATTTCAATTTTGCACCAGGATTAGTTTTTATCCAAAATCCTCTATGTCGATTCCCAAAATATAATCCATATTAAATACAAGCAAATGTACTATTGTGGGATTTACATAGTAATGTAGTAAGAAAGTCCATCAAGTTCAAGCTTGGTGTTGATCCAGAAGGCAAAAACACCCACATTGAAGGAATTTCCAATTGTATCTCAAAAAGGTAAAAAAAGAAAATAGTTCTTAAAGCCAAAATGGCAATCTGATATCTCACTCGATCAAAAAGCCAAATCTAATCCTGTCCTTATAGCCTATTATATCGCTGTAATAAAAGTATTCAAGCACATGTGTAACGGCATCTATCAAATACAAAAGCAAAATATCTCCCCCCCGTTTTCACCCAACTCACCTTTAATGAAACTAAATTTGAAATT
Organism: Spea multiplicata; assembly: GCA_009364415.1. Classification (NCBI taxonomy): domain Eukaryota; kingdom Metazoa; phylum Chordata; class Amphibia; order Anura; family Pelobatidae; genus Spea; species Spea multiplicata. The sequence goes on along the minus strand of VKOC01019718.1, from coordinate 5,075 downwards.
CAGAATGAACCTTGCCTGTCACTAAAACAAACACTGTTATCCAGTCCAGAAGCCCAGTCCACAAGATTAGTGCCATAAGGCAGTGTGGAAATGCTACAACATTTTATTTGGGAGCCAGAATTATTTACTAATGGACCATATATTGTACATTTAGATAATGTTATTTGTTCCTTGATAGTTTGTATTTAACAACATCTATTCGCTTATCCTCCAGTTATCTCACAGGTACAAAGGGCAAATGACAACTTGTTGACAACAACCATTAATGTATGGTTAACCAGCAACTATCAGCAGGGTAAATATTATTATTGAATGAGAAGAGATTTAACAGTAGGACAAATCGCCTATGAAACAATAGAGGAAATCTTAACACCAACAATTTTTGATGTTTTGATCTTTAGGTGAAGGTCAAAGAAAGTCAGAATGGTTCAAATTTGTGTGCATTTGTGCAGATCCCACTAATCCTTTATTTGGTCCAAATGATCCCATTTGGGTCAGCAGATTCTTTTTTAGTACATTTTGTACCTTAAATCACATGAGAAGTAAACTCACACGGAGGAGGAAGAATAATGGGGTATGAGCACCAAAACTGGCTGCAGATGGAAACAACAAACCAATAGAGCAAATCAATGAACCCCGGCAATCTCGGTGTGCACTGCATTTATTAAAGCACCATAGTCGCAATGAAGCGGATCAGGAGATGTGTTTTGCACCTTAGCGCTTAATCAGAAGTTGTAAGTCAAGGAACATGTCAAGTGTATACTTCCTGTTCTGCTTCACTGAGGCTACGGTACTTCAATAAATCAACTTCGAAATAAACTTCAATAAATGCTCACCGAGATTATGTTGCCTCGGTATTTTGAATTTACATTTTGTACCTTCCAGCATACCTTATTAAAAATGTACTAACCTAAGAAAAGTTAAATTAATAACTAACAGTTCTTACTAAATTGTGTAATCCATGGATAGGGTGATGAGTCTTAAAAGTAACTTGCTTGCCCCTTTGTGTGGTTTTGCATTGCTAAATATGGAAGCTACAAAAGCAGCCTTCAAACTTTCATGAAATTACAGGCATCAGTGTTCCTAATTTAACAGAAAGACATAAATATTTATAGTAGGTACCTTCCATGCTGTCTTTCCTGACATCTACTGAAAGGTAGAACTGTCACACACACGCAGCTTTATACATGATAAAATTAATTTATTCAAATTGCCTTTAGTCATTGTTTAGAACATGTGTGGATCATTGAATGACACTCGTTGGCCTTAGTGAAGCTAGGAACTGTGGCAAAAGAGGCAAAGATAGCTTAAAGATTAATGTACGAAGCTACTCTCCCTTCACCCCAAGTAGCTCTAAATTTGTTTTAGCTAAACTGACTTAGGACTTAGTCAAGGGCTAAGACTTCTTAGGAGGCAGGGTGATTACGAAGATACCATACATAACAGCGTGAGATAGATGGGACGGGAAGTGGGCCGCTTGACCTCCTGCCCCAATGGGCAAAAAGATACCAGCTCTGCCTTGGTTTACGCCCGGTGCAACACAAACACTACCAAGCAGCAAGAGAAAATATTAAGGATAAAAACATAATGTATGAGGTCCATTTCATAGGACAAATTACGTAAACTGATAAATTGAAACATTTTTGAATATGCATGAAATGGTCCATCCATTTTTATGCGAATGGAAGTCAGTTGGAGTGTTCACTCCACAACGTAGTTGTTGTTCATCAAGGCCCTATACATCAATATCAATAATGTTTGTTATGTTGATCAGTGCATAACAGCATGAGCAGTTGAACTAATCAGTGTGTTTTTAAAATAAATAAGCACGTTGCTTGTGTGCATTGATACATACAGATCAAACATGAATGACGCAAAGTCCAAGATAGCATTGGTAGAAATAGAAATGCATCGGTTGAACTTAAGGCTCATGATGTCCTGTGTTTACTGACAGAAAGATAATCTGCAGAACCAATAACATAGTTAGACTATACCATTTTGTACAGTTGTAGATTCTCTAAAATTCCTGGCATCCTCACAATAATCCTCACAATTTTCCTAAAGCACATATGTATAAAATTGCATGACATGTACTTAATCCCACAACTGTGGCTGTAAATTGTAAATGCGCCACGGCATGCCCCACAGGGAAAGCCTCTCTAAAAGGCCACAATGATGCTGACAGATCCATAAAAATAGAGAAACGCTTCTTGTTGTGCACAAAGGCACCACCATTTTTCAGAAGCGCTCCAGAAGGTTAACAGAGCAGATAGACGGAGAAGTGGACCAAGAAAAAATACAGAAATACAAGAAGAGGCGTGACAAGAAGCGGAGCTATGGAAAGGAGATAGGGACACGGATTTGGTTGGCAGAGAAGGTAGGGAGACATTGTGAATGAGCGTAACAGAGAGAATGTGAGAGAATATTAGAGTCACAGTGAAATACCCTTTATTTTTGTTTGTTTCGTCTCTCCTAGTTGTCGGACATTTACCTATTTCCCCATGTATATGGAAAATTTGGGTGCGTCTTATACAGTGGTGGTAGATTTTTTTTACATTTTTTTTTACTGGAAAGGGGACCTGCTTCTTACCTGTGTTGCTCAGCAGCGTCTCTCGATCCGGCGCGGCGACACAGGAACCCAGTGGAGTCACGTGAATGCACCTGTTCAAGCAACGCAGAGGGAAACAGCGGCCCCCACGGAAGTCTGCGAGTGGCACCAGAAGATCTGCAGTTCAGGTAAGGTGGGGGAGTAAATGAATGAATATATGGGTGTGTTTGTGTTTGCATGGATCCGTGTGTAGGGGGCACAGGGAGGCTGAAAGTGATGTGCATATACTGGCTGCCTGAGCATGATAGGAGTGCAATTGCTAACAATTGCTAGCAGCTAACATCAATCACACTCATATCATGCCCAGGCAGCCAGTACAATAACTTTATGTAATATATATTTTTTTTAATTTCGGCCCCCAAAAGCGTCTTATACTTGGGGAAATACGGTAGATATATATATATATATATAATATATATATATGAGATTTGGAAAATTTTGTTGAAATTTAAATTCATACGAATCCAAATGCACATGGGCATAATCATGGTGGAGCAGGAAAGGGCCCATCCCAAACTAAAAGGGCACAATTTTCACAATACAATGTGGACAGCACCCTAGAGGTGCCAGTTTTTCGTGGTAATATATGAGCAAGAAAGAAGCTTCTCTTTAATGTGCACAAACATTATAATATCTTAAAAAAGACAAATGTGACGAGATGCATCAGCTTTTGAAAGACTTGTATCTACATATCACTTCTACTGTATGCCTTTTGGTATGAAGTCTTCCCTATTATAACTGATTGCGTATGTATGGATAGACTGTGGTCAGCTGATTGCCTTTTATTTCATTTTTATAAAACCTTGGTACTATTATCTTATGAGTGTCCTTTTTTATTTTTCACATTAAATGTGTCTTTACATTTCAACATTCCGACTGCCCTAAGTCCCTGAGTCACTTAACTTTCTCCTGACCCATTCATAGTTACATAGTTATATAGGCTGAAAAAAAGACAAGCGTCCATCAAGTTCAGCCTTTCCTATATCTGTTAATTTGTTGCTGTTGATCCAAAAAAAGGCAAAAAACCCCAGTTTCGCTCTTTCCAATTTTGCACTAACCAGGGAAAGTTCCCCACCCACATTGCCACCTGCTCCCGGCCCAGTTAAGGCTACGTAGGGCTAGCCACTGCAATGTGTTGCTAGATCAACCCTACTTCTGGCTAATCCCCCAAAAAGCCACTCCTCCAAAAGGGGGAAGTCCACCCTGAGAATTTCCTAGGTACGCATATTATATTGTGTAGTTTCACTCTTCCATAGTGTACATGTGTTTGTCAGGCTATATCACAGTAGTACCATAACTGTGGGCGCTCAGAATTTCCCCCTTAGCTTCAAGGTTTTTGCTCCAATCTCCGGGTCAAGGGGCAAAATCTCAGGGTCACACAGCCTGTGGCTGACTCATTCATACTATACATTGATCTTGTGATATATGAGACTCCCCATTAGTACTTTTATTACCACTATGCCATTTTAGATATCCAAGTTTGAATGTATGTTACTCAATTAAGCATATCTGTAAGTAATGACAATTCAAAGCTTCCATGAGGACCGGTATTACAGATGTTGTTAACAAATTAGATGAGTGGCTACATCACATCTACATGATGAGTCTTGGTCAGCTCATTTGGAAATGTATGATTAGTATGGCCATATTAGACAAAAACTTAAATAAACCAACAGAGTTTAAAAGAGAGATCTTTGTTTATATGATAAGGTTGCCTAGAACTAGGGGTCATACTCTGAAGATAAGGGAGAGAAGAGCTATAGCCAAACCATAACAATCAAGATCTGATACTGATATTTTTTTCTATAGGAAAAAGACGTTAGAAGGAATTAGTTGGTTCTTATCTGCCCTTAAACAATATATTTTCAATGACCAAAAAAATGGCTGTGGTAATGGAAAAAGGTGTCATTCATCAGAGTGTCATTTTTCTCAGAGTCACAATCATCAGACACATCGAAATTACCAGTATACGGTCTATAGGAAGCTGCCATGTTGAAACCATTGTTCCGATTAACTTTTGTGATGTTAGTAACAAAGGAAAGTGGATCTCATAGCTGACATGTTACTAACACTTTACGTATGTTTTATATGTGAACTTTTGAAATAAATGTAGAATAAGAAAACACTTCACATCTCAAGGTGATTACATGTCACATTTTCTGGTATCATTTTTCTTTAAATACAGTAAGCATGATTGATTGCGGTTCGATGCAGTGGGTTACAACCAGTGACCTCTGCTTAAACTGGGAAGACAAGAAAGGCTTAAATTATTAGGGCAGAAGTGATTTATCTCTTGGCAATAACAGGAGGAAACAGACAGTGTCAAAAAAAAGAGAACTCAGCCTTTGTTGTAACAGATCGAGGCTTCAGTTATACATTAAACTAGGCATTTGAAGACAGGGGCAATATATAGCTTCTGGGGAAGTAATGTAACTAATATCGACATAATATCCTAAAGCAATATTCA
>VKOC01019717.1:0-45120 GCA_009364415.1 Spea multiplicata | reverse complement strand
AGCAAAAAAAACAACATGTGTTCCCTGATAAGAATGTCTATCCGATGACATTTTCAAGAGACCTCTAACTTACAGTTTGGACTGAAGGTTTTCTCTAGGGCAGTTAATTAGCTGTCTGCCACATAGCGGTATCTTCTGCCTAACGCACACTCACCTATCTCTGTCTCAAAGTGTATTCCCTTTCATGAGGTGATTGTGCTAATAGTGCTAGGTCACAGGGGCAGCTGGCTTGATACTTGTGGCCTCACACTGTTTGGCATATACAGTTTTCCCATTTCTTGTACCTTTTACTTTGGTTACAAACTATAAATCCATAAAAACTATAAATCTATATAAACTAAAGGTCAAATAACCCCTTAAAATCACACTAGGTGTATCTCTGCCTGTGTTCTCTCCGTGATACATTGTGTACCCTGATTGCCGATACAGCTTCTGTACAACTTTACTTTTTTTCCCCAATTAATTTGTGGAGAATTGGAAATTTTCTTTGTTGGTTTGATGGAAATTACAGGGTGGTTTAGTTTATTACTAGGTAGGGAGAAAAAATAAATAAAAAGCTTTACAAAAAAACAAACAATACAATGGCTAAATTTTCTACATTCAAGCAGGCATACAATTTATTGGCATCGTCCAAAGACGTCAAGTGCTTCACACATTGACCCTACACATGACACCTCCAGCTTTACTTCCAGTGGAGGCATCAGTCCACAGCATGAAGCCCAAAACAAAACCCCAAATCTTGGGGAAATTAACACGTAAGAGTACGTTATTTAGGAATTCAGTTTATGAGCTGCATTTACAGAGAACCGAAATATATGTTGTGCTATTTAAAGCGGTGCTGCTATTCCAAAGGGAATAAGGCTGATTCCATGTTAGCTCATAAGCAAAAAGCATGCACTGCAGATTCAAAGGATATTAAGATGGTAAACCAATTTGTGGAGTACTACTCCCAACTGGGTAACCTACAGGGAGATAAACGTGTTCATCAACCAACAATTCCAATAAATAATGATTTTCTAGATTGGATTCAGTAGCCATTTGACAAAGCCCTTCATCCACAGACTTGGGTTCTCAAATTTATACCACAAAACCTTTAAACCCTGGTTTCCTTTCTTCACATGTTCTTATCTCAAATGCTACTAGGCAGGAGTGTCCTCTTACATAGGTTTCTTCTAAACTACGGTTTGTTTCTTTATTTTGGATATTTGGAGTTTATCCAGTTGTGAGGATCAGGCAACTTCTTTCTGTAGTCTTCTGTAACAAAAGTGTAGTGTTTTTTTGTAGTGTGTGATAAATATATTTTAACTATGTACAGCAGAAATACAGCAGAGAATGAAACAACGAGTTACTATTTACTACAGGATTGTTTAATTACACCGTATCTATATTATGTACTGCCTATCTTTCAATTAAAAACTTAAAAAAATAAATAAAACATCAAGACATTATTATATTTTGAAGTATTTTGGTCAACTTAACTAGTTTGGGAACAACTATCATAGGAAAATATTAGATGGTATCAAAAGAAGTCTCTGTCCTTGAAATAACAACATATACTTTGTGTGGGTGCACAAAAATGAAAAAACAAAAAAAGCATTAGTTTTTGGGACACAAAATACACTCAGTAAAGAAGGAGTTAACAAAGGTATCACAAATACATGTATAAAGATTACCTTATTTACTACTAACAGTTCAACAAAACATAACTCATTGCGCAACCAGTTTTATAAAGATTGGCTTATCAGATACATTACACAATGAGGTTGGCAATAGATACAATGCTAGCATGCTTGTGAAAGAGCGATTTAACCCCGTGGATACAATTCTTCTTCAAGGCACTGCAAAGGCCTCTTGCAGGAAGATGGTAAAGCAATTTATGTACACTGGTGACATAGATGTGTACCCATTGACACCTCTGTTATCTATACAAAAGGACAAAAACACTACAACATGAACTCTGTGACCTAGATCCATACTAATCCAGACATAGCTCTGACCGTCACTGATACATTGAATGTTATAGAGGTAAACCTTTTTCAGTCATATAATTTTAATTTTTCTGTCATATATTTATGTTTTGGTAATTAGTTGCCAAATACCAATTTTCTCATATTACTTACAAATTTAAATATCATTCTGTACGGTATTTTATACATATCATGCACTACAAAGCTTTATTTACAATGATTTTAAGGTGACCGGCACACCCAGGAACTTGCCAGGTTTCACTTGGAATATACCGGTAAAACACTGCTTCCCTATAATTATTCACAGGTAGAGGGCATATAACTTTACGATAAATGAAGACCAAAGCACATTATACTTCTCAGTTTTCTTTGGGTGTCACACTCCACTAGGGATATGCGACCCCTTCCCTCCCCAGCCATAAGGCCTGCAGGAGTGCCGGATCTCCTTTGTCCCTCCCAGCAAGGGTTGAGACCACTGGAAAAAATCGATAGAGGGGGGCCACTCAAAAGAGCTACCTAACTCCCCGCCCCAGAGAGGCCTGACTGACAGCCTCCTCCCTATTGGCCCTGACTTTGTAAAGACGTCTGTGTCACCCCCAGCAGTATCATCTCATCACTTGCTGAGGGGATTACCTCTGGCAGACAAAATCTGCAAGCAGGGACTAACCACCATTAATGTGTTGTATGAGTACCCCCTCAGTTCCTCCACTACAGACATTTACCCCGGCCATCCCTGGAACTGGTTTCAGCCAGTAATAGATAGTGGAGGTTGGTATCCTATTGTATTGTTAATCCCGTTACTGCCCCTGTTGTCTCTGGAAGGCAGATTAAGGGGGCAGTTTATATCCCAATATCTTGTTTTTTTGTTAATGTGTGTTTTGCTGGATATATCCAGCCCTGTGTGTTTGACAAAAATTGGTCTTCGTTTTGGTTTATACCCTACACTGAGTCTCGGCTAGTCCAGGGCTGGACTGGCCCACCGGGATACCTGGAAATTTCCCGGTGGGCCGACAGATTCGTAGGCCGGGCGGCTGCCCGAAATCTAATCTAAACGGCCGGCGCTACTTCAATTCTTTTTTTATTAAAGTATTAAAGCAGTGCCGGCCGGCGGCATCACCACTCAGCGGCCGTGTGTGATGGCCGCCTACTGATGGGAGCAGCGTGAGGGGTGAAAGCTCCGCCCCCTCGCACGGTCCTTTAACCCCTCTCATGCTGCTCTCATCACTATGCGGCCATCAGATTAATGGAAATTTAATCGTAGACGGCGGCGATGGCCGCTGGCTGACACCACCGCCGGAGCTACTTTGGTTTAAGGTTTATTTTACTGTTTATATGGGCCTAACGAGGGCCGATCGGCAGAAGTTAAATTTAAAATAGAAAAAAAGAATTAAAGTGCTCCGGCCGGCGGCAATCAGCACGCATCGGCCGTGTTTGATTAAATTTCATTATCTGATGGCCGATTAGTGATGGGAGGCAGACTGTGAGGAGGTGAAAAGCTCCGCCCCTCGCACTCAGACGCTGGAGCAACCGGTATGTCCGTCACTCTGAGACATCCTGTATAACATAGAAAGCGGTCAGAGGACGGACGCCAGGATTAAAAGTGGAGAAAGTAGAGGTAAGGTAAACAAATTTCATATTTTTAACACCACAACATGGGTAATAATATTTTTTTTATATAAAAGCCTAATACCCATATGCCACTCTCCCTCCCTGATATGCCATATGCCCCCTATATGCCACTCTCCCTCCAGAAATGCCTTATACCCCTATATGCCACTCTGTTCCATGATATGCCTTTTAACCTAAATGCCAGAGTGACATATAGGGGTATAAGGCATTTCTGGAGGCAAAGTGGCATATAGGAGGTTAAAATGCATATCATGGGGCAGAGTGGCATATAGGAAGGTATAAGGCATATCAGGGAGTGGCATATGGGGGGGGCATAAGGCTTTTCTGGAGGCAGAGTGCCCCATGGCATGCCTTTTAACCCCCTTTATGCCACTCTGCCTCTATAAATGCCTTTTAACCCCCTATATGCCACTCTGCCTCTAGAAATGCCTTTTAACCCCCTTTATGGCAGAGTGGCATATAGGGGGTATAAGGCATTTCTGGAGGCAGAGGGGCATAAAGAGGGTTAAAAGGGGGCAGAGTGGCAAGTCTGGGGCAGATGTGCATAACTGGGGGGTAGGTTGGCAAATAAAAGGAAATAAAACCAAAAATGTCTCAATCTAAAAATGTTTGCATTAGTAAATGTTTTGATTCCATTATGTGTAATATATTTCATTTATTAGGGCCTTTTAACACTTTTGCTTTCTGGTATTTTAATACAAATAATATGATAAAAAGAATGTTTTATAGTTATTTGTACGGCAAATAGTGTGACTCGGGTATGTACCGTACTTACCGGCGTATAGCACGCACCCTCGCCGGGACCAGAAGTGAGGGAGACGCGGCTGCAGATCGTGCAGCTCTAGGATATATCGGCGTATAACACGCAGGTAGGATTTCGGCTTTTTTCCGTTTTTACAAATGTGCGTGTTATACGCCGATAAATACGGTATATAGAGTGTGGGTATAAGTGCTCAATCGCGAGAAACTATATGGGGCTGCTCTCCAAATGTTTCCAGGGCTGCTTTTCAGTCCCAGTCCGGCCCTGGGCTAGTCACAGGGGTACCGGGGAAAGTGTGTGTGTCACAGGCTAAGGGAGCACAAGTCAGCGGAGGTAGTCGGTCGGACTAGCCAGCTCCGTGACAATGTCCTACCGCTCTGTACTTGGCACCTCATGTTCTGTGTAAAGGACGGTAGTTTGCCAGGAACCGCCTTGTGTGGAAGAGGGAGCAGGTCTGTTACTACCACAGGCTAATCCACAGCCTGCTGAGAGACTACTCTCTTATGGACAGTCTAGACCAGAGATCCCCAAACTCAGCCCTCCAGCTGCTGCAGGACTACATCTCCCATAATGCTCCTTCAGCTAAGGGGCTGGCTGAGGAGTATGGGAGATGTAGTCCTGCAGCAGCTGGAGGGCCGAGTTTGGAGATCCCTGGTCTAGAGGCTGAGAAAAAATCCCTCCACTCTTCCCCTCACCCACCCTGGCCACTCTGCTACCCCATTTCCACAGACTGTTTCCACTAATTTGCTAACCATATGTGCCATGTCATAGAAGCCCCGGCGGAAGTGTCCGGCAGCAGAGGAGGATATCTGCGCACATCGCACAGACCCCTGCAGCGATCTTAGTCTTATAGTCAGACCTCTATTTGAGGTCGGATTATAAAACGACCTTGAATATAAGATGAGAGGTATTTTTTACTGAGTGTCAGCAAACTTAGAAGTCTAAAAAATTACTTCTTAATAAATGTTTTGATGATGATACTTTGTTTTGCTGGGGATCTCTCCATGTTTTCAGAAATGTGTACAAGTGCACAAATCAGGCAGAATTTGTTAAAAAATACATTTGTAGAAATTCCGATACATAACTCTGTGTAGAAATGTTTGCATTCATAGGGTAGGCACGTAAAGTTAAGTGACACCAGGAGTCCATCGTGTGTTTATTAGTATTGACTATTCAAATACACAACTCCATTGGGCTGTATGAATTCAGTATAGAAAGAAAGACAACCATTTACATTTGGGTGCTGATACAAATTGAATGCACAAGAGGGCACCAAAACCCTTTTTAAAAACACATACCTACATGCTGGACCCTAACCAAGAAAGCCTTTTGAAGCCTGATGGAGCCCTAGCGTTAATGTGAGTTCACAAATCAACGAAATGCTAGGGAATGCTATCTACACGTTATCTGTATTTTCACATTTTGTTGTTGTGTTATATGAACCACTAATATTCTTTTTGGTGAGCGAACAACTTGCATTATGCTTTTACGCTTATTCTCTTAATGTGTTACTGCCTTACTTTTGCCTAATACCAATCATAGTACCAGTGCACTAAACCACCAAAAACTGTAGAGCATGAAATAGGTTATCAGGATATACAGTGTATATATATATATATATATATAATATATATATACATATACATACACACACACATTGAGACTACATTTGGCCTGGCCAAGTGCATGGTCTAGTCTCTCCATCTCCGTTATGTCCTTCAGGATACAATATCATACCCTGAAGCACCATTCAGAAACAAAAGCAGCACAGATAAAACACAACAGATGCAGTGCCAGCTTGCCATAAACCTCTGTGGGACCCTGGTACATCCGTCTACTGTATGGAGATGCCTGGTCAGAAGTGGTCTTAATAGAAAACTTGTGGCCAAAAAGCCATACCTCTGACATGGAAACAAGGCCAAGTAACTGAACTATTCATGTGAACATGGTAACTCAGGTGCAGAAAAATAGCAGCAGGTCCTCTGGGCTGATGAGTCAAATTTTGAAATATTTCAGTGTAGCAGAAATCAGTTTGTTCCGAATGGCAGAAGATTGTACCACTTCTGGTACACATCACTGTCAAACAACACCCCAATATGTGTTCAGCAACATCTCTTGGGTTCGATGATATCACACATGCATGGGTTTGTCTGTTTCCAGGCTAAAAGGCCACATTTAGGAAGTGCGCTTTTTTCCATATTGGTAAGACTATGCCTATGGCCTATTTGGGACATCTTTGAACCCGGCCACTCCAATTTACCCCATCAAACGTTTTTTTTGTTTTTTTTTATTTAAGTAGACACCCCTTGGGTATTTTAAAATGCTAGTAGTTCAACTTTCCATGTCAGGATTTTTGGGAAGATACAGCACAAGTTTAATAATAAAAAGGTTATTTTTTATTATTTTATTTATGCCAATGTTTTCATTTCTATTTATACTTCAAGACATCTTTACAAAATTGCACTTTATTTTGCACATAAAAGGAGAATCTACCTCTTAGAACCTCATAAACTGCAATATTTGCACACATCCAGTGTGCACTTTCCCTTTTAATTGCAATTTTTATGTTGCTTGGTGACTTACAAAGCTGCTGTACCACTGGTATTTTTAATTTTATTACCGTATTTATCGGCGTATTACACGCTCCGGCGTATAACACGCACCCTCGCCGGAACCCGGAAGTGCGGGGGATGCGGCTACAGAAAGTTATCGGCGTATAACACGCAGGTAGGGTTTAAACTTATTTTTTTAGATATAAAAGTGCGTGTTATACGCCGATAAATACGGTACTTTGAGAGTAAAGTATCTATTTTTAAGGAAAGACCACCCCCGTATACTGTCTCTAAGTATTATTTGATTGCTATTCTATTGTATGTATTTTACCTTTTATACTCCTATTGTGCAGAGGGCAATGGGTATTAATGGGGCAGGTAGCGGCAGTCCTGAAGCCGTTCAAGGCTCTGCCACTGTGGGCCAGTTCAACCCCAATGAACACGGCTCTCCCCGCACCTGGTGGAGCAGATGGCTTTGTTGAATGTCAAGCTGCCCCAAATTAGGTTACCCAGCACTCAATATTCAAAGTTAGTGAGGTTATAGTGCTGCTGCTCTAACTATTATTTCAGGGGGATCAATTCTTTTAATTCCTTGAATATTATGGAAATTGAGTCCTGTGCCATGTGACTCGATATGTTTGTCTGCCTGTACCTGCCCTTTGAGATTGCTTTACTCTGAGGGATCAATTAATCTAAATGGTCCAATTGTTCTGCATCTTAAGATGCTACTGCTATAAGTAAAAAATTGCGTCAAGAAAGTGGCCGGGTGAAGAACCGAGTCCAGGGAGCGGTGTTGTGACACTCCCCACCCACTTCCCCTCATACTACTTTCGACTTGTATAGGAAAGCAACGTCAGAGGCCCTGCCCACTGATGTCGGCAAACCGTCCACTAGTGTCAAGGGAGGGCTCCGGTTAGCTGGAACCAGGATGTTCCCAGGTATGCCCATTAGTCAATGATCGGATGTACAAATATTCTCTTTGTCCAGTGTGTGCTTAAATGGGTAGGTGGACAGCCGTCTGGATTCCTTCCTGGATTCACATTTGTTATGTGTATATGTTGTGTGTAGGCTATTATGGAATATTTTGTGCTGAAAATGTGCAGGTGTTCTGAAAGAAGTTTGAACGTAACATGTAGTTTTAAAATGAAAGCATTTTATTTATGAAATATATAATCTTATATTTGGACTATTATGGAAATATCTTTCTGAATTTGTAGCAGTATCTCGGACCATTAGATCAAAATACTAAAGTGATTGTATGACAATTAACTATTCAGGAAAATAATGATTACACATGTGCCATTACCACCAGAGCAATAGAGTTATCCATGTGGTGAGCAAAGGCAGCAAGGTGGTTAAGTTGATGGTAGAGCCTGACTTTACATCGCCCACATTACAGTCTGCATAGGGCTCCAGACAGGCTGCGTATGCCATAACATGAGCAATATAGCTCTGCTCATGGATGCCGTGGAAGAGGTGGGCAAAGGGGCCTTTAGCCATGATAGCTACATCCTCACCGCCATGTGTTTCAGATACAAGTGGGACTGCTGCCTGCTGTCTATAATTTTCCGATTCTATGGAGGAAACAAAAATACAAAGTATTCAGTAATATACTTGTGTTTCTAACACATATAGAAGGTCTTTGGTATTTTTGAAATAACCCAATATAGTTGTATCCATACTTATATCAATGTTGGTGATATCCTCTCGTACTCCATTTGGGATCTTATACCCAGGTCCATTGCCATATAACACGCTGGTGTAGGGTTTGCCATCATTGGCACGTAATGGGGCCAGTCCTACAAAACATTCGTTGAGTACAATATATCAACTTAGCTTTTCTTTTATCAATACATGAATTTGAGTTGTGTCACCCTGAGAAACGTGCCATAGTGTTTTTTCATGTAAACAACATATGAATTTTAAATACTGTGGACCATTTTCACATCAATGTATACACATATACACAAGGATATCATAGCAATTTAGTACGTTTTCTACTTACAACATAAACAGGGTTTGGGGAATTAAGCACAACACCCATACTTAAGTATAATATGTTGCCAGTATATAAATATAGTTTAACATGGATTTTCTTTAAGTGAATATTGCTCAATGCGCAACAATGAAATTAATCTCTTCAGAAAGTTTCCATTCCATTTTTTCTTGGACATTTTCTCACCAAGGATGCTGTTGCCACGGTCAGTATAACCCCCAAAAGAGAAGACATGCGAGTGGTCGGCAGTCACCACAGTCAGCGTCTCAGATTCTTCTGTGATTTCCCCAGCTCTTTTGATCGCTTTATCAAACTCGACCGCCTCAGTCAATGACTGCTTGGCATTCCCATCGTGGTGACCATGGTCAATTCTACCACGTGAATTAAGTACAAGGTCACACAAAAAGGATGACCAAAAGAATACATGAAACAAATAAAATCATGCCTTTGAGGAGTTAATGAATTACCTCAATTTGTATGCAACCTCTGATGGCAAATGTGAAATAATCTTAAAGTATCTGCAACTAAGTAAACTATGGTTTATCCACCACCTAAAAAATATTCTTCCAACGCATGGCAGCTCAGAAAAATCAAGACATACTGAAGATTTAACTGTACATCATATATAATATTGAAAATAGAATTAACTGACATTATACATATATATAAAAACATATAGGGTGAAAGCGGTAGAATAAACAGAGGCAAGATCTACCTGTATATATCAAAATGGTGGTAGTTACTTGCAACTTCCTAAGTATAACTTCCAATTGACATGTATTTATAAATTAAGTTATACAAATTAAATGAATAAGAAATAAATACATTTTATGACATTTATATACACTCTAAAAACCAAACGTTCTAGGGGAATACCAAGAAAAGACAGATGTGAATTTGGATATCAAAGTAAGATCCTCCATCCTAAACATGTATACTTGGGTAAAGTGCCTTTGTGTATCAGGTATTTATTTCTTAATTTGTGTAGATATTATATAGAATGCTTAAAATGTTAAGCTTCAAATATACAGATCTATATGATTACATCTATTACATTAAACCATTGACACTTATCTTCTACAAAGAGGAAGAAGCCGTTTGGATTCCTGCTCAGAATTCTGATGGCCTTCTCAGTCATTTCAGCGAGTGATGGATCTGTAGCAGGGTTACGACTCAGCTCATACTTCATGTCCTTTGGCTCAAACAGCCCTAGAAAACACATGGTCTAAGTTAAATGTGGACTTGTCCCCCTGTAGTGTAACTAGTTAGCATCTATTAGAAGTCTGTATGATACTATTTTCTGACAATAAATTAGAGGGTCTGTAAGACAATACCCATTAGGTAATCTGTTGTATTTTCATCCACCGACTCAAAATCTTGTTTATTCCACACATATCTGGCATTCTGTCAGGAGAGAATGTTAAAATATAAAATATTTAATGTTGATGGTATTTTTAGTTGAAGGATAATTTAAGAATTAGCCATATTACACATGCACATTCTTGTAAAGGAGCATAAGTAGAGATTTCCCAATATAGCATATCACTCAGAGAAAGGCTAGAACGGTTGACCACTGGCATGATTTAAAGGAAATAAGCATTTGTTTTACTTTAAATTCTGTCAGACTTATATAGTGCTAAAAGAGTCTGTATTAAGATAAGGAGAGTGAAAATGTCTTTTCTGCGTGTGATTACTAACAATTTGAGCCAAGAACCATACTAACAATGACCTTTGGCAATTTTTTCATTCATAACCAAATTTTTCTATGGTTCTCCTGAGTAGCCTGCTTTGGGGAATTTGTGGTGGGAAGAACCGTATAGTGCACATTGAACTTTTATATATAAAACAAAAACCCTGCAGCTCCAGTGACCTCTCTCTTGCTTAGCCACATGTCTACCAGCTTCAGACCATCTTTTCGGACAGCTTGGCTTGATAAGCTAGTTGGGTATTCGGGGTCTGGTGTCCCCTTTGGGTTCATGTAGATTCTCCCTCCTCCTAGAATGACCTGCCCATAAAGAGAAGCCGTTAAACCGAACAGTAATGATCACATTCATTAATAGAAATGTTAAAATATCTGTTCTCCCGAATCACTTACATTTATATCTGTGTTGTGCACCAGCTGGTATGCAATGTCTCTACAGCCATTGTTGATCATGGTTGAAGTCATCTCATTGTCAGAATACCATTCACGGTTTGCACTGTGGGCGTAGGATGCTGCTGGAGAAGCATGTTGTACACGAGTGGTGGTAACAATACCTACAGATTTACCTGCAAGACACATTCATTTGTTAGAAACCCAATCTGACATAGCTACAGACGCATCACATGCATGAAAACAAAGTACCATTACAAATGAGTGTTAATTCAGCATCCAGGAATAATAACAATAACAGAAAAGATATGATGAGCAACTTGGTCTCTAACCACAACTTGGTAGCGACCCTACATGTAAAGCACCCAGGGGATTTCATATTGTTAATAGATATTTTGGTTGTCAGATCAGCCACATTCATCTGCATTGAATGCTAACTAAATGTAAATGTTAACTTAAAGCAAAAACCTATGTCTGTGTAAATAATATTCATATTTATGCAATATTTTATGACAAATATCACATACATATCCTTATAAACTATAGGGCATTAACAAGAGCATAAAAAGGCATTTGGCTGACATTCAAGTTGAGTGAATATTTCTATTTGTTATAATATTTAATAAGGTGGCTATAGATGCTTTTATCCAAATGTCAAGCATTGTCTTGCTATTGGTCAAGTAATTGGAGTGAACGGTATTTATTCAATCAAGAGACAAAAGGGTACCCAAGTTCAATATGACACTGCATTTTTAATGTGTCCTCCTGTTCTTTTATGTCTTGGGTCAAAGCTAATAAGAAAAGGCTTCTAGAGTTCAGTTCAGCGTTCTTTCCGAGCACTAACGATCATGATTTCAAACCTTCGCTTTTAATAGTTTCACAGGAGCACGCCACAATTGCTGAAACTAAAAAAGTATTACCGATGCCCATGTCATTATTAAATAATTTGCTTCTATCAGCTCAATAAATGTTTGCTGTTTTTAAGTTAAGCAAATCCACAATTAATAGATTGCCTCTAACTTCACTAGGGTACTAATGATTTTCTTTCCACACATGGGAAGCAGTCCTTATCACAGTCAGGATAAGGGATATCAACAGATAGAAAAACGAAGTACAAATATAATACAATGATGAAACGGATACCATAGTTGAATGTTAAAGGAGACCTTTAAATAGCCCTCAAACTACCTAAAATGTGGACATTTATACAACCTCTCACCTGCTTGCTTGGCTCTGTGTAGTATGGATTTCACCTCATTGCCATGGCTGGAGTTGCAGACCCCGTATTGTGCAGCAGCGGTTAAACCCAGAATTCCACTGTTGGTCTTCACTCCACACAGATATGCTGTCCCTGTACCTGCGCTGTCTGGAACCTGAGCATCTACATTGTATACCTACAAAAATAACAGCGGAAGATGGTTTCCTAAAACTGTGAGGATCAAAGCTCCATACACTGTTGGACACTATGACTGTCAGCGTAGATCTTGTGGACATAAATGTAGATAACGGTCAATGGAAAATCATTAAAGGGCAATGGAGTGTTTTAGTCTGCCTTACCAACACATTCTTTGTACGTACTTTAAATATTCTCCCATACGCATTTGCCTCTTTCCCTACCTCCTATTTTCTGTGCAGGAGATGTGTTCCACCGAAAAAATTTCATGCACATTATGTACTTGCTCAGCGACCTCTGTGTTGAAAGTAATCTCTTCAATTTCAACGGTAATGTTTTCCTGCCACTGATTGGCTGCTTCTCTGTCGTACCAGAGAGGAGGAGGAGGGAAGCTGCAGGGCTGAAGCTGATTTTTCATTTTTGAGGCGTGCATGTTTAAGTACTCACAAAGTATTTGCAAATAGGGCCACTGAGCTCTCATTTGTATTACATTGATTTAGTTTGTTCATCTAAATCTATTCAATTTAGTGTACTATGCTTACAATGTTCATAGTGACTGGTGTCTAGGGAATATATATATATATACTCAACACATACACCAGAATGGGCCTGTATATTTAACTTGCAGTCGCAATATATTATATACATGTGAGACCGTTTACCTTACCTTTGAAAGTGCAACATGAGGAAACCTTTCCATTGTCATAATATTTTCTTCTCCGGATTCTCCTCTCAGTTGCCCCTGGTATATGCGGGCTGCCGTTATGGTGGGGACGCCCATTCCTGATAAAGAAGAGGTGCTTCTGAAAACTCGGAGCAAAACAGTAAAAGTGCATGCACAATGCCCTATACATATGTGCATGTAAAAATAAGATATCACTTTACGAAATCCAGTACATTCAATGCACTTTGCCTAATTTTTCCTACAATATCTAAAGTACCCCCCCCTGCAATGTGCAGTGACTGATGGAGCTGAGGCTCTAGGCTCAATTATGTTTCGTAGGACCATTGGCCCAACAGCAACCATATTTTATTTCCTTGCAGAAAAAAATAGAATGATTAGCATACTTAATTGTTGTAGGTTGTTGTAAGACTAAGGATAAGGGTATTATTTAGGAGGAAAAGCCACTGCGTATTGCTATACTTGCCCCCTTGCAATTTTTTTTTTTTTTTTTACAATGAAACATCTTAGCAAAGGAAAGAAATGCTTGCTGCTCTGCACATGCACCACATAAAAGGTGTTTTACTTTAAGAAGTTAGTGTAGAGCTAGCAAAATCACAGTTTGGGGTCAACAGGATGTAGGCTTTCAGGGGCAAGAAGTGAAAAGATTTAGGGGCCCACCTTAAGGAATGAAATCCCATCTGATGAAAAAGTATAATTATGAACTATTGCTTAAAATCACAAGTTTTTAAGGTACACATTAGAAGAGTTTAAAAGGAATCTCTACATCATCTAGAGGGGCCCCATAGACAAATAGGGACACCGAGCAGCTGCTTATTCTGTGTATATGGTAGTGTCACTCCTAATAACCAAAGACCACTAACTATAATTGTTACTCACCATCTCCAAGAAACAGAATGAGATTCTTGGCCCGGTTGGTTATAGGTGTCAGATTTAGAGCTGTAACCAAAGTTTCTTTGGCCTGGTTGTTCCAATACTGGGTCGTTTTCTCAGTTTCTACAACAGAACATTTATTATTCTTAAAAGGGTTTAGAAACATTAATTTAGTGTAAGTAGAGGTATGAATCCATTCCATTGCCCCAGAAAGAGATGTGCATACCTGGGAACTCTCCAGGTTTGACCCAGAGATTGCCGGGTGAGCGCTGCTCCTCCAGGTTGTGGGAGCGGGGTCATGACCCGCCCTGCTCCCTGCCCATTTTTCCTTTAAATGGGGGTGTTTCCCGCTGCGACAGCGGGAACGCCGCCAACGTCAGTGGAACCTCTGACCTCTGGCTCCATGTGCAGGTACTGCATTCAACTGTGCAAGTCAACGGAGCCCAGCTTTCTAATCACAATGTGATTAGTAAGATATTGACAAAATATAATTAAAAAAATATGGAAAATTGCTTAAAAAAAGTGCTTACATTTAAAAATAATTATGCAGTGAACCACCTAGTACAACAAAATGTAAAAAAACAAAAAGGTCCAAAAAAGAATAAAGCTAAAATAAAAAATAATGTTTATTATTTTGAGCAAGTGCTAAAATTAGCGATGTATCTTCTCAAAAATCTTGACATGGAAAGAGTTAAAATAAAAGCATTTAAAATACCCAAGGGGTATCACTGCACTCGAGAGATGTTGCTGAACACTTTGGGGTGTTGTTTGATAGTGATGCATACCAGGAGCTATAAATTCATTCCTGAAGTACAAATTCTGCGGAAAAAATGACTACCACAAATGATGGTGGTAGAATCTCATGCATGAAAACAACATTTGAAATACCTTGGGGTGTCTAGTTATCAAAAATATATGGTTTGATGAAGGTAAATTGAATTATCCGGCTTCAAAGATGGCCCAGTTAGGACATGAGGGCAGTAGGACCAGATGTTAAAGTTCCAAGTTGAAAATGTAATTCTTTCCTGAAGTACAATTTGTGTGAAAAAATACAAACGATTACCCTCCTGAGGAAGCCTCGTTTTTAGGCGAAACGCGTCGAGGAGATATTGGACACTTTCGCAGTTTATTTATTCTATTTATTTTTTGTACTTGAGTTTTTTAGATGCATATTTATTTATATATGTGTCCATAATAATGATCTTTTAAATGGGACTGGGTCTCTCAATAAAATTTACAGCACTGGCACTATACTGGAAGCTTAAGATTCCCTCTCTACACTAGCATTTTTGGATTGCACCAGCAATCAGTATTAGCACCTTTTTTGGGGACAAAAGTGCAATCTTCTTTATTTTTAATCTATTATATGCGAAGATACCATCCCATTTGTTTTTTTTCCTTTTTTCTCTCTTTCCTCTCATTTATGGTTATACTGAAGAGGTATTGAGATGAGGCAGAAAATTAAAGTAAAAGTGTGAGCGTAACTACAACTTAACATACTGTTGCCGTTTGGTTTTGCTTCTGCTACACTATTATTTGTATTTTTTTCTTCTTTTTCATATTTATTCATCACCAGTGCCCCTTAGTGATTTTTATTTGTAAATAATTTCCCTGCCACAGATGTCAGGCTCAAAAGGTCTGTAATTATGCGGCTGAGATCCCTTTTTGAATATTGGTACCCCTTTTTATGCCAGTCTTCGGTCACCTTACCATACAAGACAGAATCCTTGGAGATCAAAACAAATGATCTGGCAATTTCTTGGCAAGTACCCAAGGATATATATCATCTGGACCTTGGCTTTATAGATTTGATTTAGCAGTTTTATCAATTTGCCCTGTTATTACCTTGGAAGTTTTTGGTAGCTTTATTTTGCAATCCCACAGGCATTGGTCCTTCATTTTTGCACACAGAAGAAAAACATTGATTTAAAAGTTCTAACTACTCTCGATCTTCAGACTTACCCAATTTCATACTTCAATGCGGCAAGTTCCCTTCCTTAAATTGTTGTCATTAATGCACTAAACAATACTGTCATTGTTTAAGTATTCCCATCTACTTTAGTCATTCTAATTGCTCGTTTGCAGTTTGTATTTTATAAATTATAATACTGATTTATAAAGACACGGAGGCTCATATTACGCATAACTCTTTCTTTAATTTCCTCAGCAGCAAGGGAGACATTTTAAAAAAAAAACATCAATCAGTAAACACTCCTCCCAATATCAATAACACTGACTAACAATACACTCCTGTTTCTTGCTGCTTTCCTCACTTAAGTACCACATAATTTTTGTGTCTTACTGTGCCATTGTATTTACCTCATATTTACTTGGTATATTGATTTAGGATTATTCTACTTATATGACCTCTACTGTCAGACTACCTTTTTTGCTCTGTCCTTGCCTGTTTTACACCTGGGGTCAGTTGTGTCCCCTTCTACGCATCTTTTGTTATGTTTATTGCTCCTTTGTGGTTTGTTTCTGATATTTAAGCCCCCTGTTCACTTGCTGCCCGCATGCGCAGTAGTGTGGGGCAGCCATTTTGGTGGAGATCAACTATCGCGGCCGTCATTTTGTTGGAGCCTGTTTTTTATTCCTGCTTATTCACAGTGGAGATCCACTGTTTAAACGTGCATAAAAAGGTGTTCACAGTGCAGGCAATCTCCCCTTTTGCTGTCCCTGTGCTTAGCAACCCTTTTTAGTGTGTTATCCACTGTTGAGACTATTTGTGCTGTAAGTAATTTACACCTACATGTTTTTCATTACAGTCCCCATCTACTATATGTGCCAATATGCCTCACAGGGATTCCCTTCACCCTGCTGCCTCTGCCCATGAGGACAGACCATCACTAGGCACTATAGACAAGCCGGCTGACTTAATGAACTCTGAGGAGTTCCACAGCCTCTTAGATAGCACAATGTCCGGGTCTGTCACACAGGCAATTTAGACTGCTATGGGGCTCATGTCATCTAATATGGGCTGACTCCATCACATCTGCCCTGATAGCTGCCCATGATCCTGCCTCAGAGGAATGTATTAATGCTACAGATACCGTGAACCCAACCGGTGTAACCGGCCGCGAGGTCTCCGGGGTAAAGCCAGGCAATACCCCCTCCAGGGTCATGTCAAAGGTGGCGCACTACCACCACGCAAGAGAGCCCAGTACCGGGCAAAAACAGAAATGGAAGAAGGTGAGAGCCTTACCTGATGACTGATTCTGAGTAGGCTTCAGTGAGGTCAGAGGAGTCCGTCCCGGACTAATGTCAGACAAGGACACCTCAGAGTTTTGTCCACAGATGACCAGGGCTACCCCGCTTACAGACAAGCACACCCTGCTCGATCCTCAGGGCAAACCCCTCTTTGACCCGGACAACACCTACATTCGGCAGACTAGTTCCAAACAGACCACATTGCCAGATATTTGGCTACAAGGGTGCCTAAGCCCTTGGATAAAGCTACTCGCAGGCCTACCGTTCTAGATCTGGTGTGTAGCACAACAGAGGTTGATCCCAAGATCAGCCAATTCCTGGGGAAAATGGGGTGGAAACCCAGGAAGGGTTTGGGATACTCTCAACAACAAAAAAAAAGCTGTCAGGATAAGGTGCTGGACGCCTTAGGACCCTGCACAAAGATTTTTAAGATGGTTGAGGACGCCATCTTGGGAGACACCCCAGCGGACCTTATGTCAATTTGCGGTTGGATCCAAACAGCTATCTGCCTAATAGGCAACATTAACACGGCCCTGCCTACAGAGAGACGTAAAGCCATCGTTCTTAAGATCGAGACCAAGCTGATGGCATTGACTACCTCCTAGCCTGGCCCTCAGGCAATGGGCATGCTATTCGGTGATAGTTTTGTGAAGAAGCTGGGCTCCTTCATACAAACATTCACTGCTTTGGACAAGGCCCAGGCAAATATGATTTCTGGTCCTGTTATTATCCTGAGGCCATTGAATGTTTGTCATGTATCAGCACTTCAAAATGGAGGGTACATGCTTATAAAGGGTATTTTATGAAAGTTAGTTTGAAGATATCCCACTTATCTTCTGTGTTTCTGCCTGCAAACAATCTATCCCAGTTTGCTTCAGGGATGCCCTTAACCTGTTAAGGTTGGCCTTCCTATAATCCAGTGTTTTGGTGGAACCTCTACTAGTGCTATTGGGAATTTATTTCTGGTGTCACTATGTTACCCAAAGGCTCCCTTAATCAACTACCTATATTTGTCATATTTATCAATAGATCCAGACAGCTGTCCTTTCTGGTTGGTGCCTCGACTAATTGCAACATGAGGCTGTCGTGTAATAGGCTCAAACTATCACTGGTTCCAGTATTTCAGTCATTGGGTGATTACAGTCTCCCAATGACTAATGTACAGCTTTTCATTTTGTGAAAAAGTGAACGTTCTTGTTATTTGGTGTTGTTGCATATACCTACAAATTAATGCACTGCACCTCTTTACTTCTATGTCATAAGGCTTCCACATTATCAAACTACATTTCCATGACAATTAGGTCACATTGTTCATCACTTGCCAGTAACTCTAGTTCTCCCATGTTTGACAGGCTCTCTTGCCAATTTGCTTTGCATTTAACATGTGGCTT
This sequence comes from Spea multiplicata, assembly GCA_009364415.1. NCBI lineage: Eukaryota > Metazoa > Chordata > Amphibia > Anura > Pelobatidae > Spea > Spea multiplicata. The sequence goes on along the minus strand of VKOC01019717.1, from coordinate 26,575 downwards.
AGTCATTCCCCCTATCTATGCTGACCCTACTGTTCACAAAATCTCTCTTCATCCTGCCTCTCCACATACTAGTGAATAGTCAGTAAGCTTGTAAGGTCAGAGTGCTCTTTCGTCTCTGCCGTTGTGTCTTAACATGGATAAATATTAGTGTATATTTTGTATAGTGGCAGTTTATTTTGTTGTTGCACTTTATTAATAATATGTTGCTCTAGAAATATATGCAAGTCAATGTGATCTAATGTATTATGTTAGCACCCAAATACTTTGTCTCAAAAATAACCACTTTCCACTGAGCACCAGACTGGCACAGCCTCATAGGCGTATATGTTGCCTCTTCAATAGGATGTATGCATTATAGCAGAAGTCTGCAGGAGAGTTCAGCATATTAACATTTTAAATTATACAAGGCTAGAGCTATCTTTTGTCCAGCACAAGCTCAGTGTGTTAGGCACTTCATGATAAACCATATGAGTTAAAATGTTTACTTCTTTCAAACACCAAAGTAAATACTGTCCAGTATTAGTGAAACAGAGGATTTATTGAATATCTACAATGATGGGGTCTTAATTACTGAAATATATTGTATAAAAAAGACCTATGTATTTAATGGAAGTTTAATCTGCAAGGAGAGTTATCTACTGCCTTGTTTATTAACCCGATAAAACCTACCACCAGATCCCACACTGTCTTCTCAGACCTGTGTGAAGATAAGTTGACAAACTATAGACATGTTATGATGAAAATAAGAAATTGTCTCATCTACTCTTATCCTAATTAACAGAAATGGGTAACTTCCAAACAATGTTTAATTGTATGAGATTTGCCTGTAGTATGGATACTATATGTACTGCTATAACCTTTTCTAAAGATTGAATCAACATGTGAAAACAGATGTAGTAGGCACGATCTCTTCAGCCAATGCCAAGGTGCCCACAGGTGCCTCAACAAAATCGGTCCATGGCAACATAAGTTGCAGCACATAATCTGGATGTGCTATGTGCAATATATATATGATCTATATCTTCATCTGCAACAAGGTGATCAGTAAGATAAAAATCATTGAAGTATGCTACTTCAAAAAACAAACATTTTAAAGGCAGTGACAGAATGTACAGTAAATAGGCAAAGAGTTAATAGTGTATGTTGAAAGTATCTGTTGCAGTGATGGTTTAGTGTGATATTCACAATAATGTAAAACAAAAGTGAAATTTCATAATAGAATGCACTTCCCAGAAGTGGAATCCCATTTTTTTTTTACTCTGGGGAACAATCTGTATCATGATGATTGAAAACAAAAGCAAGCCAGACTTCATTAACTTACCCAACGGATCAACATTTGCCCCTGAGGTCCCAGCCTGAGCCGCACAGTTTGGGACTATGACAAAGGCTGACGTTACCACAAAACAGGCAACTGAATACGTCCACTGCATCTCTGCCAGCTGCAATTCCACTTGCCGATCTGGTCTCTTAGACATAGGACACACATATATATATAAGCTTGGCTATCATATGTAAAAAATTACCTTTGGACCATAAAGCACATTTCTCTGTACAGTGGTGATCCTTTGCCATTATCTTACACTCAAGAGTTCAAACTTCAAACATACTCCTGTATTCTACCAACTACCCCTCTCTTTTCAAGCGACTGTCCATCCATACCACCCAGTTTCTCGTTTCTGGATATGCAAAACATTTGCTGTGCTTGAGTTTAGCACAGTGCTCTGTAGAATTAAAGTTATCCATTTTGGACAATTCTAAAATTGTTTTTGCAAATAAAATGCATGTATTTACCAAACTTTAGGTTTGCAGGCGAGTAGACTTCACTATGCATTATGAAGGATAAGTAGATGCAGGTTAAAAAGCCTCCTCTGCACCTCCATACAGATGCATGTGACAAATGCCCGGGTTATACCAATCTCAGCCCTTGTGCAGCACAGTAGAGGTTTATTCACTAAAGAGGGAGTAGGGCAGATAATCACACCGCCATCTTACCAAGGTCACTTTACATATACGCCGCACTTGTCCTTGCACTTTACATTAATTGTAAACAAAGTATTGATTAGTACACCGGTGTGGCTCTCTTGTGTGTGTATATACAAAACCAAGCAAGATATGCACAGAGCAGATCATTTTATTGGGGGTTGGTCTCCAGATATGATTATGGAGGAATGAGTGTCCTACACCAAGCTGTCCTTGCTGATATCCTAGAATAACATATCACCACTCAGATCCATACAGAGCAGAGTATATTAAAACTCTAATAGTCTAATGTTCATAGTGCTGCATGAAGGAACATTGGCCTGGCATACAGATCAACCAGCGCTCATATTCTATTGCCATTCAGTGATGACCAAAGTTATTAATGACAAATGGTCACACGCTTAGTTACAGGAAGCAGCTGTGATGAGTGGTTAAATTATGCCATTCTGTCTTTTTGGGTTATACACTCCTGGCCCACAAAAAATCATTAACGTCATTACAGAAAAAAAATGGACTCTGGATAAAACACAGGCTGCTGTGCAGTACTGTACCACAAAACAAAGTTTGTGGACACATGTAAACATGGCCCCTAAAACCAAGGCCATTTATTTGGCTCTTCAAAATGCTGGACAAGCACAAAAATGCCATTTTAAAAAATATTTAAAAATTAAAATGTGATCTTTTGCTGCGATAATTATGGTACACCAGGAATATACTGCCATTTAAAAAAGTAAAATATATATCAGTTGAGTAGGAGAACCATGTCTTCACCTTTTGCAAGAAAATTTAAATACAAACTCTAGCGGCCAATAATAAAAAAAATACACTTGCTAATCTACTGTGCAATGAGACAATGCTAAGATCAGACCCAGCATGCTCTTCACTGTTGAATAAGGTGGCTTGAGTAATACATGCAGGGGGTCTGGCACCCACACATATGGAGGTTTCTCCATAACGTCTACAACAACTTTCATATTGCAACATCAGCAGATATGAAAGAAGTTTTCTATGCAATACAGCAGTAAAAAGGTTAAATGATTTGAACATTCTTGAATTAAAATTCTGCCCCGACAATTAAAAGAAAAAAACAAAACAAAAAACAGACGAGATGCCTAGCTCCAGGGCTAGACGCTCCTTTGCCAATCACGGAGCCTCTGGTGTTTTCAGAAGGGCAGTATACTTCAGAGGAGCATTATCCGACTTCAGAACCACTTCCAGGAGGGTGAAGATTCCAATAACCTGAGAACGGAAAATGAGGCAGCAGTTTTATAATGACACTGCACTCCACAATAGAAACCACATTAACAGTGAGAAATGCTTTTTTGTACAGTTCATACAACTTCACATTTGATTCATGCATCATCAAATGCCAGCTACAAATTCAATGTGTAACTACAGGGGGGCAAAGGTGGCACTCACAAGCTGTTTAGGGCAAAGGTGGCACATGTTGCTGGTGAAGTTGGGGGGGGGGGCAGCAGCAATTTTCACACCAAGGTCCTGTCGTTTCTAGTTAAGCCTTTTCAAACTAACATTTCAGCAGCCTTTGATCCGTTCTTAAGCCTTACCCCAATGGGTCTCGTTCTATGCGCATCTTGTGCCAACATCTAACACTCCCACAAAGTAAACATGAAAATCCAGAAGAGAATAGTGGGTCCAGAAGAGCATATTAACCATGCTGGTTAATAATTTCTAACCATTGGTATCATGAAAGTACAAAGGCCTAGCAAATTATCTTAATGTAGTAACATCATTAATTTCTAAAAATAAATAGTAGGTGCTGTAACGACTGGTGTGATGTTTTTCTTCAGCAGACCGGTAAAAAAACGCATTTGCTTTTTGCCATTTACATATAAGACTTACTATTACTGAATAAGTATTGGCACGTCAAGGATATGCCATATATTCAGGTATATATATTCTGATCGTATTGTTCTGTGATCACTACCGAATTTGACGTTGTATTTCTAAGATTTTAGCATCATTTGGGTTATGGTTTTACAAAGACTCGACACATTTGTAAAGGTAGAAAATGAAATGCAGTTTTCTTAGATTGATTATCTGCAACCAGACAAAACTAATCATATCAGCTACTTCACAGTGAAAATTAGCCTTTCATCTTTCACACAAGATAGCATGATCACAAAGGTCAAAATTAGCTGCACTATTTTGGGGGGTATTCTCTTAAGAGTTAACAGCCCCTCAGTACTCCAAACCTATGTGATCCCTTGAGCAGAGTTCCCACTGAAACTATTGAGACTCACATTGTGACAACTCATGGAGTTGTAACTCTGAGGCCTGGCAGATATAAAAAAACCATGAGTGGTTGCTAATGATGGACAGAGGCACTTAATTTGCCTCCTTTTAACTAATACAAGCAGTATGTAAGTCTGTGAATATGCAAAAGTCTTGCCACTGGTGGGATTCTAGTGAACAGATAATTGTCTTTTCTGAGTCCAAAGATTACAATACATTATTGTTTATATCAACAGTTTAAATATTTCATTATTAAAGCTTATATAAACTAGGAGATATTTGCTCCCTTTTAGAACATAGGATTGTACATGTCTTAACTTTCTACACACCTGTATTATGTGATTAGATTAGTGCAGTTCAGGACTGTTTGAACAAAGGTAGCATTTTATATACCAAGGGAAATACTTATATGGGCCATTTATCAACCTCATTTACAAAATAACTAGGCAAGAGTTTGTATTTGCAAGGTGACTTGAACAAGTCAATTTTTTCAGAGCAAGGGAAATGACCTGGAACAGCACTTACTTGACGCACAGGCTGTTCTCCATCTTTTTCAGGCTTCCATATCAGCGTTAACTCTGGTTTCTTCCCAATCTGTTGAAAGTGTGAGCTCAACAGAGGCAGAGCCTGGGAATAAGAATGGACTATTATGTATGTCTGACATTTGCCTTGGACAAAGAACCCAGAGACAAACAAATACTCAGTTATATCAATACATAGTGCAGTGAGAGAGAACCTAGAACATGCAATATCTTACATTACAGTAGATCCTCTTCTGGACACCATATCTTAATATGAGTACATCAAAAGCTTCATTCAGGACTCCCATGACCATGGCTTCTGACTCCAATGGGCCACATTCCTGTAGAGACAGAGGCAGCATAAGGAGATATACTATGGACACAGAGTTGCGATGCATGATTTGAAACCAGGTTAGCTCATCAATTTTAAAATGGGTTAAAAATCTGGTAAACCTATATCTTTAATATAGCTTGGTGCTGTTGGGTGTCATTTCTAGAAAAGGAAAAATAATGCAACATGCATACTTTATTAAGTTAGTTTAAATTATGTTTAAAAGGCCATGTCCACTTCACATTATCCAAGTTCCTTTGCCTTTTGCATGGATCTCAACTGTCATGCTTCTTAAGGTGAAAATGGACTTCTTAGAATGCAGCTTTTTATCCATTAGATAACACATCAGCCACATTACAGTGTGTTATAAAGGAGCAATGTCTGAGGCTCACCCTCACATATACTGCAAAGAAAAGCTCAGCACTCAGCTCCTGTACTCTTTTGGATGCGGTCTTGCGGTCATTACAGTGTTCTGCCTGCTTCTGAATGACATCCTGATGCATTTTCAGAGGTGGTCCACAACCTGAAAACATACATTTTGTTTGCGATTACTCAGGCCCATCTCTACACACCCTCCAGACAGTTCTCTCAAATTATTACATCATAACAGTTCACAGTACGACATCCTCTACAACGTACGTACAAATCCTCTCAAAAATACTGTAAACTAATACTCTTATTCCTCTTCCAGGATGACAAGTCTGACGAGAAACTCACCAATGGATGCTGCAAGAAGGCGGTGAACGATCAGGTCAGGGAATCGGCGAATAGGGGAAGTGAAGTGCGTGTACAGAGGAACATTCAGTGCATAGTGACGGAATAAACACTCATCTTTAAGGGCACCACTGCAGAAGTATAATGCCATCTGCAAGGGAAACAAATGGAGGTTCAGTGGGTCAACAAAACAAATGCAGTCCCAATACATCACTCGAAAGACTCTCCCTCACCAGAAAAAAAAAAGTTATTTTAAATCACAGAAAGATTCTGTTATTCTAGATTCAATTTTAAGTATTCAATAGTTTATTTTGCCTACAGTGCTGGAAACATTCCCCAGAGATTTTGGTCTATATGGAAATTATGGCATCACGCAGTTGCTGCAGATTTGTCGGCTGCACATCCATGATGCAAATCTCCCGTTCCACCACATCCCAAAGGCGATGGCAGGAGTGGCACCCTGTGTGGTCTTCTGCTGCTGTAGCCCATCAGCTTCAATGTTCAACGTGTTCGTTAAGATATGGTATTCTGCATACCTTGGTTGTAATGAGTGGTTATTTGCTTTACTGTTGCCTGTCATCTCAGCCCATTCTCCTCTGACATCAACAAGGCATTTTCATCCACACAACTGCCGCTCACAGGATATTTTCTCTTTTTGGGACCATTCTCTGTAGAGATGGTTGTGTGTGAAAATCCAAGTAGATCAGCAGTTTCTGAAATACTCATACCAGCCCATCTGGCACCAACATTGAGCATCTGTGGGGCATCCTTGAATGGAAGGTGGGGGAGCGCAAGGTCTCTAACAGCCACCAGCTCCGTGATGTTGTCATGGATGAGTGGAAGAGGACTCCAATGCAACCTGTGAAGCTCTTGCGAACTCCATACCCAAGAAGGTTGAGGCAGCGCTAGAAAATCATGGTGGCCACACAAAATATTGACACTTTGGGCCCAATTTGGACATTTCCACTTAGGGGTGTACTCACTTTTGTTGCCAAGCTTTAGACATTAATGGATGTGTGTTGAGTTGTTTTGAGAGGACAGCAAATTTACACGGTTATATAGGCTGGACACTCACTACCATGCAAGTCAATGGAGCCCAGCTTTCTAACCACAATGTAAAACAAAAAAAACAAACAAATCCAAAATAAAACAAAATGTTTATTATGAGCTAAAATTAGCATGCTATCTTCCCAAAAATCTTGACATGGAAAGATTTAAAATAAAAGCATTTCAAATACCCAAAGGGTGTCTAATTTTTTTTAAAAAAATGAATGGTTTGATAGGGTAAATTGGAGTGACCAGGCTCAAAGACAGAGCATAGGCACAGACTGTCCAAAATGGAAAGCGCACTTCCCAAATGTGGCCTTTTAGCCCCCAAACATCAGACTCCATGAATGGGTGTTATCACTAATCAAGATGTTGCTGCACATATATTGTGGTGTTATGTGACAGTGACATATACCAGGAGCTGTAAATTCATACCTGAAGTACACTTTGTGTGATAAAAAAAATACCACAATTTTTGACAAAGGCTGGTGGTAAAATTAGTGCATGGACAGGGTTAAAATACCACCAGTTGAAATACCCTGGGGTGTCTACTTTTTAGAAATATATGGTTTGATTGGGTAAATTGCATTGGCCGGCTTTAAAGATAGCACATGGGGCAGAATGACCAGATTTTGAAACAGCAAAACGCTACTTGTACTTATTGTGCAATAACTTGCAGAAAAGAGCAAAAAAACCACTGGGTATTTCTAAACAAATAGTAGAATCTATTTAGCAGTTTCTTTTAACTAGCTTTTTTGTACGAGTAAAAGATTTTTCAAATAAAAGTGAGAGTGTGTGGGGGGGTTATAGGAAATATGATCAAAAATGGTATCTGAAGAAAGCCCTTCTTGTCTTGAAAAAAAATCAATATATAAAACTTTTGTGGGTACACAAAACATCCAAACATGAGCATCGCAGAAGTGTTGGCCTGGTCCTTAAGGGGTTAATGTTGAGTGCAAATTTAAAACTAAACGCTTGACGTAAAACAGAGAGAAGACAGTATGAGAACAATGTGTAAGGTACATAAGCCTGGCAGCAGAATTATAGTGTTAGGAAGGGGCAAATATATCCATATGTCAATAATATATCTGTCACATAGAATATATACGTGATAATACATATTATAGATTATTTAAGTGTGTGTGTAATAAAAATTCAGGTCAGAACTTGGTAATAAAATAACAGAAAATATTATATAATTTAGGAGAGCCTGGAAGACACAGCCAGGGGGCACACGGACAAATTGCCTGCAACCAGAGCAAGGCCTTCTGTCATGGCCATAACTTCCTCAGTCATGAAAGACTTCAACTGTTAGGACACAGCAGGCACCGTTACAGATTTCAGCTCTTGGGGATATTGCTCTGTAATGTTCTGAAAAACCATATGCATAAATCATGCAGGTCAGAGCGACCTGATGTGGGATCAGGAATGTTTGCTCCGTCTCCCAGCAGGAAAAGTATTGTGGGTAATCCCATTTAATTTAGAAGCAGCACTCAGATTTATTACTTAAAGGACTAGTAAAGAGTAAATAAATGAGAGCATCTAACAGAAAACCAAAACCTTTGCCTTTTCCCAAGGCCCACAATAGAGTAAAGTCGTTCAGATTGTTACTAGTGCCTTCTGCTATTTTAGTTTGGTTTTTCAGTAGTTACATTAGTAAAAAAAATTCAGCCCAGACACACATGTAATACCTGCATGGGACGAGAACACATGTTGGTCAGCACTTCCTTGCGTGCATTTGAGTACTCATCATTCCCAAATTGGTCATTCAAACTTTTCTGTGGAGAGAATATGAAAGGAAAATCAATGTGCTGTTTGCCTCCAAATCAGTATTCAAAAAGGTTATGGGGAAAAAACAGGAGCATTTGTTTTTAGAGGAAGTTCAAATCTAGGTAAAGGTATACAAGCTGTGCTTCATTCACTCGCAACAAAAGGGAATTCCTCCCAAGTATCCCTATACATGCTTGTGAGGACCAAAGCCCTGAGCAAGGGTTGGAGTTTGAGTTGGCTTACCTCCAGCTCATGTTTTTTTGTCTTCTCAAGCCATGGCCTAACCAGAGGCTTGAGACCAGCTCACCCAGCTATAACATGGATATATGCATAGGAAGTATGTGAAACATTAACATTGGAGGTTGCTTATAAAAAGCAAATTTAGTGTAAAATAACCTTATCACGCAAACAGCTGCTGAATGCTTAATTTTTCCCACTTTTAACCAAAGTTGGTCTTTCAAAATAATCCCCTTGATCTTCCATGATTGCATCCCATAATGAGAGAAATGGGATGTTTACAACATCCAAAGCCAAAGCTACAAGAGATCAATATCCGCTGTGCATTGTAATAGGTTTCCCGATACAGCACAGCTTGATTCACAGGGTGTACTGTGACAATGTGGGAAAATATTGCCCACAGTCCAGTATGGTCAGGAAAAAGTCTTCACAGTTAATGGTATTCATGGTATGTGTAATATATATATATATTATATATATATATATATACACACACACACACACACACAAAACTCCATTAGCTGTGAGCTCTAAAATTATACCAAGGGGATACTGACAGAATGTTGATGCATTGTAAAGGCTTGTGTACGCCCAAGAGGACAACTCATCTGAAGGCTTTGCTTACATGCAGAGTTCCTGAGTTAGTGAAGTCTAGTTGTAGTCCCATCTGGTCACAGAATTCCATCAGGTCGTTCAGCAGCTTGGTCTGAGGGGGAGGGTGACGACGTAGCAAAGCTTGTCCAGGAAATTGACGGTAAATCTGGTGTGCCACTGCCATATTTGCAAGAAGCATGAACTCTTCAACCAGTCTGTAAAGATGCAAGTTAGTGTGTTACATGGCTGTCTGAATAATGTGTGAACAAAAAATGTATACCATGTGATCAGAATGGCAAAGTAAACATCTGCATGGTACAGTAGACCATAGACAGATATGGATTGCAAAACCATCACCTGTATTCAAAATGAAATTCCTTAAAACATTGTATACTCATATAGGGTGTTGTATGCCATATGCCAACTATTTCTATTTCCCAATAACCCCTTTCAAATACACTAAGGACAAATCCAACAGATTGCAAAACGGCAAAAGGGTTGTTTCACTGGGAAACCAGCAGATGGCAGCCATGTTCCAGCATATCATAATATATAAATACACACAGGAGACTGCTTATTGATCAAGATTTTTTTGCCTTTTATTGGGCCAACACAGAAAAAGATGTTATGTTACATAAGCTTTTGAGACCTCAGATCTCATCTTCTATTCCATCTGAAGAACACATCTGAGATTCCAAAATATCATGTAACCACTTTTTTTTCTGCGTTGCCCAACAACATGTATTCTATAAACGTCAACAAGACTCCAGTTTCTCTTGGGCTAATATGGCAGTATGCATTTATGTTATTGATCAACACAAACCACAGGGTCTAGATTGTCATTTGTATGTTTAAGCTGACCCATGAATATCTAAGTAAAGGGACATTACAAAAGCTAAGCAAATTGGGAACTCTGAAGAAATCTGCTAGAAACCCATAATTGTAACTTAAACAACTCTGGAGTTTGTTATTAACACCTTGGCTGTTTGGCAACCTATTCACTTGATAGTTTGTAGGGGAGTTGTGGTTTTAGGTACTCTACTTCAATATATGAAGGTCAAATCCCATAACTCTATAGCATATGAGATTTTGCATCTCCGGTAGACTTCATCATGGCAAAACATGTCTGTAAATGTTACTACAGTCACCACAGGTACACTTCATTCCTAACGTCATCAACATAGCTGTCAATACTACAGTAATATTTTTTATAAAATGTCACACACATACAAATAAATAAAATACTCTGTTGCTACTCCGAAACTCGGGACATCTTTATAAAACGTTCATCCCACATTTATACAAAATATACAAGGGGTAGTGTTACTGGATGAAAGGTTATGTCTATTTAACTTGCTTTAAATGCATAATCTGGGATTGTGAGTTAGCTCATGCTTTGAGTCAAATTTCATTAGTGTTCCCTATAGCAAAGATAGTAAACTCTGGACCCACTACTAACCTTTCTGTGAGCCTTTCACATCTCATTTGTGAATGGGCAGTTTAGGAGTCCAAGCATATGCAGCTCCCTCGCATGGCTGCAAAGTGCAAAGCAATGGGACAAGAAGTCATATCCCTGTTCTGAGAACTGTGTAGCCACTGGAGGGAGTCATACGTGTACTGGAGACATTTCACACATGCATCCTTTAAGAGGCATCTAGCTATTGAGCAACATGCACAGGAAATGTGGTCACTGCAAGGTATGTTCTATAAGCAAGACTTTCCTAGTATGCTCTAATGACTTTTTGATAAAAAAAAATGATGCATACGTGATCTCATAGAAAGCAATATGCCCTTTGCTACCTTGGATAAAACATACAGCACAGATTCCAAAGGACAATGTACAGGGCACACTAGTTAACCATAGCAAGAAAGCACGTAATGGTACTGGTTGACTCTTTACACTAATAAATAACTCATTAGGCACAATACAAGCTAGTCACAGATTAAACATTTTTCATAGCCCTAAACCCAATTCAGACAAATATTTACACATACACTGTTAAAGTAAAAGATGCTAATACTTTCACACATGTATTTCAGTTCAACACCAAGCCTTGAAAGACACAAACAAGTAATTTAATGAGGTTTAATTGAAACGCTTGTGCTCAAGCTGGGGTATCCCAACAGTATGGACTACTGTAATTATTTGTGGCCTGGAGGTGGACACCATTGCATTAGCCTCTTTAAAACCACATACAATGCTGATAATGTCAACATAAAGAGAATAACCACCATTACACCAAACAGCAGATTTAACATTGTGTCTGTCCACGATACATTTTGAAACATCAATTTCCACACAGGCAAAAATTATATACAAATTCAACTACTTTAAGGTTTTGTTACTATTGGGCAATTTCCACTATAAATTACTCACTTGAATTCAATTTTTCCCCATGACAACCCACTCACCAATTAATGTAGAAGCAGTGGAACCATCCATTAGCATGACTACTTAACACAGTGGATGTAACTATGTTTATTCTAGTTGATACTACCAATATGCACCTGGGGAATTACATAATTTGCCAGCAGAAAACGTTTAGCTATAATATCCAGGAGCAGAAGTGTGTTCAACTATGTTGTTCCACAATGAACAAATCATATCTAATACACAGATGCCCAAAACAATCTTTATTTTAAAAATTGTTCAATTTATGGCAAATTTAACATTGCCTACAGACAAGGAGCACAAAAAGTTCCTTAAATCTGTTTCAGGTATAAAGCTATTTTAGAAACCAAAAAAATCAGCTATGCTTAATTGTTCTTGGATAACACTTAAATCACACTAGGAGTGTTTTGTGTAGGTGAAACACTTGTTTGACTTAAACACAGTTTCTCTGACCTGTAGAAAAGCTTGAACATGAATGGCCCAGAAGCTACCACGTCAATAGAGGAGTCTATTCAGTCATTTTTACTGGCACAGGATTGGGCAACATTAGCACCTCCAGCTGTTGTGGAAGAATAGTTCCCATGGTGCTCCAATAGCCTAAAGGTTGGCCAAGTATCATGTGACTTGCACTTCAACAGCTGGAGTGCCACATGTTGTCCAGGCATGACCTACTAGGGAGACCAGATGTTACGTTACACTAAAAAAAAAAAACCATAAAAAGGAATCTGAATGTAATCTCAACAGTAATTAAGGTAATTCAAACAAGCGAAAAGTAGGAAGAAAAAAAAAAAAAGAGAGAGAAAGTGTGGGAGGGAAAGATCTTCAATTGACTTGTGGTTACAAAAAAACAGGAACATTATCCAAAGTCTTTGTCTTTTTAACTCCACAATAAAAACTGAGGTGACAAATATGCCAAAGCAGACACCTTAATGTATTAATGAGGCTTGCAGTTGAAAGCAGAACAAGGCCAAAAATGCGTCAACACAGGCCTGGAAGTAAAACACAGGGACTGCTATGTAGACTGTACCTGTACTTCATGTCTGCAGATTCCAACCACGCAATTACGAAGTGAAGCACGCGGACTGCACTGTAGACAATACCTGTACATCTGCAGATTCCGACCACGCAATTAAAGACTGATCTACATAACATCTTCGCACCAGATCGCCACAGACATATTGAAAATGCTTATGCTACATCTTATGTATTTAACTTTATTCAAGGGTATATGTACTTTGCTACACCGTGTACAGAAAAAATATTGAGAGTTTCACATAAATTGCTAAATAAAGGACTACATTAAAAAAAAAAAACTTTCATGCAAAAACTAGAGAGAAATATAATCCCTCTAGAGCTACATTGCTGTATTTATTTGCTTATGAGCTGGTTATAGACTGATCCCGTGACACTACAAGCTAAAGCGGTAATTGAACCTTTTAGTTTTCACAAGCAGCAGAATGGTTGTGAAAGCAGCATACTAATACATCGCTGAAGCATAAACTGGGCTTTCCCACATCAATATCAGGAAAATATTTTGACATTTGATATGTAGAGTATCCTGTAGAGAGAAAGCGCTTTTCTTTGAAAGGAAAAGGATGGCCTCCCTTTAAGGTAGTCACAAGTTTAACGCACCTGCTTACCACCAACCAAAGAAGAGAGCCCATAATACTGTTTTAAACATTAAGTCTGCCTTTTGATGTGTAAACCACTTCAGCTCGGAATCGCTCAGAACCACAGGAAGGGTTTTCTATAATCTGGAACCACAGATAAGATCTGAAACGCCAGCAACTTTTACATTGATAGCCTAGGATGTCTTTATAACAGCTTCCCTTGTGGGTCTGAAAGGTTTGTTTCAATGGATACATATTTATAAAAAAAAGGGAGAGGAAACCTTTCATCAGTTTAAACATGCACCAGTTCAAACCCAGCACACTGTGTTGGCTAAGAATTAAATGTTTCATGAAAACCCCACTTACTCAAAAGCAGGGAAAAGCTGCTTTTCTTAATATTTTTTCCGAGTAAAAACAACGTGTTTAAATTGATTCATTTCTACTAAAACATTGTAGTTGAGAAAAAAAATATTTACTAAGAGTTCCGCTTCACAGATATCGAAACAGAACTTGGGAGGGTTCTGGAAGCACTTTCCCCCATTGATTCTTAATATGTATGGATTCATGAGACTGCTAAGTGATATTGAGCAGACTTGATGGGCCAGGCATGGCCAAGCTAGCGTTCTTTCTTTGCTAAGAATGCTAACTTTGTATTAACAGCAAAAATTATTATATACAAGCCGGAGACCCAGTTGGTTTCAAACAAGTTATCCCTGTCTTGGGTTAATTCACAATCAAAACTCATGAAAACTTGGGTAGTCAGAATGGTTTCCAAGTGGGTCACGGCCATAGAAAGCGTGAGAGTAAAGTGAAAGGTGATAATAGAATATTAACAACAGTACAAGGGAAAGTTGGCAGCAAGAAAACAAAACAAAACACCTGAAGCTATTGATGTGATCCAAAACATTTGGAAACTAATCTCACTATAATCTTCTGTAAAGCTTTTTTGAAAGGGACTTCATCGCCTTTTCTTTCTTTAATCCAGTTTGTTATGGGATTGTGTCAATAAAGTTAATCAGAGCAGCAATGACCAGACATATGCACATTATGGCAGGCAGAAGAAAACATACAACAGAAAGAAAAAGGACGAGGCATTTGGTGATACAGAAAACCATCCCCATCCCTGTATGTGGTAGAGCTGGTGTATTCATTATCATTTCTTGCCTAGCCCCAAGGGGCCTCTTCCACTAATAGTGTTTCCGCGCTGGCTAATTAACCAACTAATACGTGCTGGCAGTGGGTCGTTGCCTGCATGGACAAATCTGCATGAGAAGCCGTGTCCAGCTATTAAATTGTAATTTGCAGAAGTATAAATAGCAGCACTGTCAAGCGGTGACTGTAATGTTTGTCAGCGGTATGTAAATGTGCCTCTGCTCCCTCCCTTTGAAGGGATTGACTTCTTAACTGCCATTGGAAATTCACTGAAAGTGAGACTCCAAGCTTTCCAAATGTTCTGAAGGCATTATAAACAGGCATAGACAAGATGCTCCAAGCGTTGACAATATGTCTCATAGGCATCAATTCCATCCACAAGCCTTGTCACCAACACTGTGCCTACTTTAAAACAGTATGAATCTTTGCAAAAGATTTGCCACATCAGTGATAGGGCCGATAACTTCCCTAATAGTCTGTCAAAAGACTGGCACCAAAGTTACATTATTCTATATAGGGGATAGAAGTAAGAAGAACACTATTTTGGAGTAAAACAGAGGGGAAAGAAAACAAAAACCCCCACGACACTATGCACTAAACGTGAAATATAATTCACTGAGCAATGCTGACCAATATAACTAAAGTAAAACTAAATTCAAACTAGATATAGTTGTGCCTTTTAGTGCACATAAATAAATGTAAAATCCAAAAAAACAACCCACAACCAAAGAAACCTTGGCTGAATTTTGCAACAAATACACAAAATTGCATATGTAAACTGAGTTTGCCTCTGCCCTCTCATCCACCTTTCATGAGCAGTCAGTCCAAATGGAGAAATGGCTTTAGAATAGTAAAGAATGCATATTAAAGAACTCTGAAACTACAGCTGCCCTCCTCCATGGTCCAACAATTACCACTGATCGGCTGCGTGATGCAGCCAATTAGCGGCAGTAACGTGCTCCCACTAAAATGAACAGCAGTGCTTTCCACATGGGGCCTAAAAACATCTTCTGCATGACATTTAATTGAGTGAGAAAATATGCAAATGCACCTACAGAAATTCTACAGAAAGGGGCAATGCAGTCATCATATACATTAAAGTGCATATCATGATGATTATGATGATAATATGAAGACTCAAGTGTTCCCCTAATTTGGAGTAATAGCCCATGACAACTATGTTAATCTTTTTAAATTTTTGGTTTTCTTGATATACAAAGTATGACCGCAGGATTCTGTACCTAATCAAACACTTCTCCCAAAACAAGCTCTGTTGAGGGGGGAGGGATCTGCTGTCAGTGATTACATCATAATTACCTTAAATTGTATAAAAGAAATAGCACAACGACCTTATAATCTCTCCATTTTGCTCAAACTAATTCACAGGTCTTACCTGGTTGCCCTTGACATCAAGGCCGCGAAACATTCTTAACACTTCTGCCCTCCGTGGACTATGTTAATCTTTAAACATTGTATAAGCGTATTAAGCATACTATAAAATTTTATATTTTAGTCCCCAGTTGAGTTTACGATTATCTACAATTTATATAAAGTGAGCAAGAAAGACAAAATAAAATCCATTTGTGTAAAAGGCTTCATCTTTTTGAGAAAACTTGTTGCTATTGAGCCTGTAACACAAACTATTGCATAAAACTCTTCAAGAGCGAAACAAGTCCAATGTCAGGAATAGAAAAAGCATAAGTGTTGGAAGCAAACGAGTAAAGTCAGTGTTTGCGTTATGAAGTAAATGGCAATACTGTGTGCCTCCAAGACCAACCACACTAAAAGCTGACATCACAGGGCAGGGAATGCCTGCTTTAGATACTGAAACAACAGGATCAATAAATTGCAAGTGTTAAAAGATAGTAAATGTAAATAGCCTATAAACAGTAAGTGTTACCGTCTCATGAAAATATGATCATGAATCACGCTCACACAAATTTACACAAAAAGACTTTCATTTTAAAATTGTTACTTAACAACAAAAGCGATTGAAAAAAAACTCTAAATAGATTGTTTGTCCCGAGTTTAGAAATACTTTTTTTTCTTTTTTAAATGTTTTTATTTTTTTGTAAACAAGTTATTAAACAGCAATTACAAGTAGCATATTGCTAATTCAAAATCATTTTGTATCTGTTCATCATGCGCCTAAGTCCTATTCGGGACATTTTGAAGCTGGCCAATTCAATTTACCTGCAATCAAACCATACACCCCATGGTATTTCAATTGCTGACATTTTACCTCTTTCTATGCAAATTGTTTTGTAAACATACAGCACCAATTTAACCATTTTATTTTACATTCTCCCTTCCTCCCCAACTCACTTATAATTTCTTTACCTACAGGTTTTTTCTCACCTCACCTTTCCTCTCCTTACTCATTACTTTAATGATTTCTTTTAATTACTTTCCTCACCCTTCCTCTCCTTAACGTAATCACTTGAAACCTACCCCAGATTTCCTTGCATGTCATCCAACAAAGTAATCTTACTCTTGTTACGTTTTACTGGAGCCATAATTCTCGCATCAGCCAAGCACTATAATCACAGCTGCCCCATTACATCTTAAACTAAATTTAGATAATAAGTAAAAATATAATGGATAAAATAAAGTTTAATCAACAAGACCTGGTGGAATAAAGCAGAGGTGGGGGGAAAAGGGCAGGTCTGAGTAGAGGGGGGAGAGGATCGGCCAGATCGGGGGGGGGGGGGGAATCAGAGAACAGGTAAGTGGGAGGGGGCAGCTCAGAATAGAGGGAAAGGGCCAAAATGTGTGTCCTTACAGGAATTCAAGCACCTTGCATGGCAGGGATCAGGATGCACCTCATGTTAAGCCCCATCCAGCGTGACAGACATTTCTCACAGTGCGAAATCTCGATATTAGATACGGCAATGGCAGTTCGATTTTACGTAAAGGTCAATAAAATGTCAAATCAAACCTTAAGACATTTTTCTCTGAACACATGCTAAAATGTAAGTTTGAGGGTCAATAGACATTGATTCCGGATTATAGCAATTTGTAAGGCACCCAACTGCCTCCTATTCACTATCAATTTGCTCAAATCTGTACACTGACTTTTTGTAAAGTCATAAAAATTCTATAAAATGTGAATAAAGGGGGTGAGCAGAATATCACTACATTGTGATAAGGAGACTCAATGCTAAACAGTGTCACTTACTTTATTCACATTTATTGTATTTGTTGAGGTGTACTTATTCTTCCTTTTAAGCCTATATAAAACTTAGAGAGGCTCTAGAGTTCTATGTACCATCAAATTATTTGTCTATATTTGTGAGTTTGTCTTGATTGAATCAGTCCATTATGCATAGTGCTATTATCTTTCAGTTATATAGCGGCAACAAGTTACGCAGTGCTTATTTACCCCTATAAAAAATTGACAGAAGATCTCAATGACAAGATTCTTTCGTTCCCTAACACTTTCTTCATTAAAAAAGGGCGTCTATAAAGAGTTAACAGCTATCCATGGGACTGGCTATTTCTGCCATTCCAGGAAATGGTGATTTGAAATCCATAAAGGCATATGGGAAGGTAAATGAAAGGCTAAAAAAATAGCACCCTGCTGTTTAAATGGGAAACCAAGTCACTTGTTTCCATGAGAAGACAGGCTTGCCAAAACCACAGAAAGATAAAACACTCAGTATTTATGAGGTCTCTATAGCCTCCTGTAATATATTTCAATTACCTATATGGGGCTGTAGTGGATATGAAGGTGATCCAATAAATGCCCATAATTGTGCAGAGGAATGTACTACTCTCAGTGTGGCTAATGCATATCAATAACACCCCAGTGACTACATACAGCTCCACTATATACTATTTGGACTGTAATAGCCATAGGGTAGATACTGCCTATCCTAAGCTTTGTATACCAAGACTGGCCATCAGGAAAACTGGGTTAACACCCGATGAAAAATGGTGCCTCTCGCATACCTTTAGCATGCTACTGATTCTGTAGGCCACATGCAGGCCCTTTTGAGTATGCATGTTACTATTTTCCAGTGCTAAACGAAAAAATGCAGGATCAGAGCAGAGTCATGTGACGTAACGTAAACTCACTGGGCTCTTGCTTCCTCTAGGCAGATTCAAGAGATGTTGCTCGCAACGCACGGGTAAGGGCCCCCGCGGAAGTTAATGGGACCTTGCATTGGGGGACATGACGGGGACATACTTTGTCTAGGGATAGTGTCCTCAATCTGGGGACTCTGAGGACATCTGGTCATGCTAGTATGAATAAAACACATTCTTATTGTAAAGCACTAACCCAGCATAGAATATCTATATAATTGTCACCTAAAAGGTCAAAGTAAGACCTCCCCGGTTAGCCACACTTCCAAAAACAAGTGTTACTTTTTGCCATTAACCCTTGAAGGACCAAGGCCCTTGAAGGTCCCCATCCTTTAAGACCCAAGAGCATAATATTTTGTCCACTGCTATGCTCACTGAACGCGGTTAATTCCTAATGCGGTATCCTAAAAACTATACAGGTCAGGCTAGATAAAAACGAAATTACATAGAAGAGTCCAGAGTACAGAGTTTTATCTGTCCATCCATTAGCAAGTGCACGCGTACCCACTCACAAAGACCCTGCTAGTAGCATGCCCCCAGATGGACCAGAAGACTAAACACACCATTGGCATCAATAATTTTGTCATCTTAGGGGGCAAAGCACCAAGCTTTCTCTTGATCATAGGTACTCACTTTAAACTTAACCAAAGGGTTAAGAAGCAATTTTCCTTATAATGACCATAACACCTCTAATTTATGTACTCTCCATGCTGTACCTACACAATGTTAGGGACCTTGTATTTTTTGTTTTTTTGTTAAAGCAGAACTGAATAAAACTGTTATCAGATTTATTTTAAGTGAGAGGCGACTTTCACAATCAAAGTGTGCGAAATATAAGCCCCATTAGCAACCACCTCGATTTGTGCATGTGAAAACCAGCAAGTATCCAGACAGTGACAATACACAAAATAAATGAAGTAGTGCCACTACAGAGACTCAGGACCAAGTGTACATACCTAGCAAGACTATTGCATGTCAATATTTTTTATGCATGAACTTGGGGCACAGAATAAAGAAAACAAGATTCAGTGAGTTCAGTAAGGTACAATAAAGTATTTCATAATTTGACAAAGAATAGACTGCAACCAGACTTTACATTTACGGATCAGAGATGCAATTACTTCAACACACAACCTGTCAGTTTCATCAAAGGGCTATTTTAAAACACACACACACACTATATATATATATATATATAACTGATCTACAAAATCAGTTAAAAAACCTGCATATACACGCCTGCAATACACTCCTCCATCTTCCCCACAACTGACTTTTTGTATCAGATTGTGGCTTTGTGCAGTACTTTTACTTCATGTTATTTAAACAAAGAGGCAAGAGCTGCATTGCTTGCCTTCTCTTCATTTGTCCCTGGCTGTAACACTGAGCATTTCTACTGTACATAAGGTAAATAGATTTTAATAAGACTCATTCTCCAGTCCATGTCAGTCCACTGCATTAGACCTCACAATTAAAGAAATTCAGAAGTTACATACTTCTATGCAAATTTTAAACTTCTGGAATAGGGTCATGTATTTTAATTTAATTACAGTTGTCGTTTTTCGTTTGACATTCTCTTTGCAAAATATTGTTTTCCAAGTTCAAATTATTAATGTTCAACGTTTTAAAGAACTTGCTTGTTTCTCAAAGGAAAATCACTCCCAGTAAAACGCATCCTTGCCAAAGGTCTGCTACGCTGGCTGAATCTGCGCATCGGTAACTCCGTACTAATTATGGAGAAATTAGACTGTGCCTTTCTATAAAGGGTTTATTTCTCTGCAGAGGTTTGACTCAGCACCACCCCTGCAGGCCCACTAAGTAAGTGGCTATTGAATTCATTCTATAGGAGTTGTGTTCATTAAGCAATTCATTTACAGCTTCTAAGAGTTAGCAACTTGATGCAGCATCAAATGAAGATCAAACTAAAATGTATGTTTAAAGATGGTCTATATAGCAAAATACATAAAAATGGTCATATCTTTCTGCTTGCATTTATAAAATCATCCAAAATGTTGGAAAATAAGAAATGTTGCACACATTCACCTTAGAGTAGCAAGTCCCATACAGCCCAAAGAATGCATTTTAAAGTACTTTGTAGCCTATTTGGTAAAAATTAGGGACACACCACTAAAGTAGTTGACCAAATTTCTAAAATTAAAGTGTTTATAGTATTATTAAAGTATTTAATAGATCAAAGTTAATTAAGGCGCTTCAAATAAAGTATAAATTGTGATATGTACAAAATAAAAACACCCGGCAAACAAGTAAATTTTATTTAGTGCTTTGTGCGAAAAACAGGAAAAGCTGCCAGCACTAAGTAGATGACCCCTATGTGACTATAGACAAAGTAGATAAAGTGCAGCACTATTTATAACCAATATATCATGAAAGTGAATAAATGAAATGCTGTTATGAATCGTTATTGATAGATGGAGTATGTTTCAGTGTAAGTGTGTGATAGCGAGTGCGCTAGTGTGTTTGTGTGTAGTTGCTGGGGGGCACTCAGCTATACCTGCTCAATGGGTCAGGAGATAAGTATATATATTTCAACAAAGCAGACAATACAGGGTACACTAGGTACTAGGGGCTGCCAACCCATGGCAAAACTAGCCACAGTAATAAATTCCAGTGCTTTTATTATGAAAACCTGGAGCACAAGATACAGCTGTGAACATTCAGTTGCTAGATCTACCCCTCCATGTTTTCTTGATTTTTTAACCCCTTAAGGACAATGGGCGGTCCCTAAACCCATTGAAAACTATGCATTTTGTATGGGCTTTGTCATTAAGGGGTTAATTATAAGATGGTGCACTGGGGATCACCTTCGAGTGCCATAGGCTTGGGTGTCAAATATAAAAATGTAAAACAGCTCAGTGCTTGTATAATACCTGTGTACCCATAGTGGTGGTCTTTAATAAGAAAAAGCAAAAGGAGGCCCTACCTGACGTGCCAATTGAATCAGGGCAGCCGGGGGGGGTTAAGCAGACTGTCTTTCCTATCATATAACCTAAAGGGCAGTGTATATCCTGTCCTCCCACAGAATTTCACCCTGAACAGAAGTCAGCCTTTAAAGGCACAACTTATGAATGCAGACATTCTGTGCAGGGGTATAAATACTGCTAAACCTTCAGGGCAAAAGAAAATTGACTTTTTTTTCCCCATCGCATTATGGGTCCCATTGGACGTTAAAATTAAGGGACTCCTAGAACAGAATGGTTGTGGCACACACTGAAGTGCGCCACTGCATTTTCTTTACGACCTACCAGTATGTCCAATGGGGCACCTTGGCAAACCTTGTATGTCTATAGGGGCTCAAACAGGTAAAGTATACAGAATGCTTTCTGTGTATGCTTGTGAGGGTCTTGTTGTACCCCCTGAAGCACATGTGAGTTAGCGTTGGAGCAGACAAACATGGAGTGTAGTGAGCATATGCATTGGCACCAAGTAGATGTGTTCAGTCAAACCTTACACCTGCGAGCCTAGGGGTGAAGAGGGTGGAGGTTGGGCAGGTAATGAAAATCCTGATACCATAGGCCAGGGCAACAAAAACCCCAGTCCTCAAGGGCTACAGTCCATAATTTTGGAAATTCTAGGTTGAGCGTCGGCATCTCAAACGAAAGTTAACTACCAGATATTGCTGCATCCAACTAGTCTAGAAGCTTCCATTAGAATATGGCAATACATTAGACTTGGAAGTCTAGCAGATCCACCCTCGATACACTTGGTGATACTTGCTAACTTTCCACAAACAGCTGTGCTGCAGGAAGATAAACACATTTTCTTACAATGATCCGTCTAACGTAATCCCCATATCTTGATGAAAAATCAGTGCTACAAAAGGACAAGTCATATGTTTCTTAGAACCGTTCCAATTAAAGAATTAACATTTACATTACAGCCGAAAAACTGAAAAGTTGACAGCACAAGCATAAATTCTGTGACCTACAGTGTCCCCTACTTCTACTCACCGCACCCTTACAAAGCCCGCAAAACAATCGGTTTCCTAAAGGGAGCAGAAAACTTTGTCCCCAGGATTTGTCCCCATTTAAGACCGCTGCTCTCATGGTATACAATTTTAACCCATTAAAAACCATTACACTGATATATCAAGTTATACCAAACCGTTTCACGTGGAACTTTCATTTTCCCAAACCCTACATTTTATAAAGGCAAAATTCCAGAGGAACAGTCAGAAATAGAAAACCGTAGTGGCCAGATTTGTAAAACACATCCCCATATAGTCATCGATAACGTACACTATTTTGCCAAGCTTTTCTGGAGTCGACACCTGCATCTTACAAATGTTTTAAGATAGTTCTAACTAAACTAAAAGAATCCCACCTGGAATGGGGCCTGGGGAGAACATGTGCTTTAAGTAAATAGCAAGAGCCCTAAAGGTTTGAAACTGCTATAAAACCTGGAGTTGTAATCAGCATATAAAACAGCTTCCAATACGAGGGTTAGTTTTCTGTGATGACTTCATTCTCTATCTGGGAGCAAAATCTGGTCAGCACCTTTTCCATGCCCTACCCTGTAAGAAGAGCAATACTTATTCCTTACTGTAAGGTGAGCTTTTTATATTAGAGGATGGGAAAAGGTAGACGGTGTATATTGACCGTAGCAATTTTAACCCCACGCTCAAGAAGTGATATGTACACACAGTGCAACAAAATCATCCGGAAGAAAAGGCTTGCGCAAAAAAAATCATAGAATCACAATACAGATTCTATAATTATCCATTCTATGACACAATCAAAACTTTTCTTAGTAATGTGAAGCCCTCTGGCTGTTTGGTATGGCTGCAAACCCTGACATTAAAAGTGTATGGGATTGCTCTCCAGGCTTCTTCAATGCAACAGCAGCAGTAATTCCAGAGAACACAGTCTCCAGAAGTTTAAAACAACAGGAGCGAGGGTTAAACAAGAGGTCTTGAGAGGCACAAAAACCCCTCACTGCAGAAAATCGGCCAGGGAAATAACTGAAGATAGATTAGAAGGGGTCTGGAGTTCAAACATAGTGCAGCTCTAGGGTTATATACATGCATATACGGAATATGCAAAAAAACCAATAAAGAACTGCCAAGGAAAGGGCATCTTTTGTACAAGATAGTTGTCAAAAGTGACCAATTGGTGGTCAAAACCTGAGCATGCAAACCTTATAAACCAAGGGGGAAAATATTTAGAATAAGCACACCATCATTTAGCACTTTGATTACTTGAATCAACCAATCAGGATGGCAAGGCTTATGGGGTGGTAGCCAATACTGTCAAAGTACTAGCCATTGTGGGACTCTTGACCATTTTTATTATATCTGATTTATTTGTCTAAGATCAGACTTGAAAATATGCCCCAAAATCAAATGACTGGTAGTGCAAATGCAAACTCAAGTCTAAAAAATGGTAGTATAAATAGTTTGTATTGGTTTATTAATGTTATGTTTTCATTAGGTGACGGCAATCATGAATTCCTAACATGCCCCACAAAAGTTAGACAGAGTAGGACATGCTTTATGGGTTCTTTGGCAATAAAGGATTACTGTTTGGCAGCTGTAGTGCTCGCACAGCCGATTATATAGCAAAGCACCCAACAAATACACAAACAATAACAGAAAGCGAAATATATCAGCTGATAATAACGGTCACCTGAAAAGAGGTACAAGGTACAGAACAGTCATCTATGCCCAAAGGAGGAAGCAATAGCATAAGTGACTCTGACGTGGAAGATTTGGAAGTGGCATGTTGCATCATTAAGAAACCGAAGGAGTGAGCTCATGGTAGGGAGAGAAACAAATCTCCACAGTATACAGCTCCAGACTTGTTCTCATGAGCTCATCCTTGGCATACAACAGGTGAACATTGTACACAGCTCAGCGATTTAACAAGCTATTCAGAAATATTACAAAGGGCAAAACTTATCAATCAAGAGCACGTACAGAAGATGTTCTCATCGTCCGCTGCAGCAGAACGCAGCCAGCCTCAGGCATGAGCCTATGGCAAACTCTTAACACTCCTGTTTATTGGAAAGCCAATACTTCTTATATGGAAGAGATTAGTCTGTTGTATGTACATGATAGCTATGTAATGGTGCACACAAAATTATTAAAGTGAAAGGTGCTTTTAATAGCACGTCCTTAATATTTGAGTATTTCCTTTAGGATAACTATAAAGCAAAGGCTACTTCATCGGTAGGTGCTTACAAAAAAACAGATCAAACCAAGAAATATATAAAGCAGATCTGCCACATCGCAACAAATCTCGTATTAGCTAAGCCTATGTAATAGTGTTTACAAATGCACATTAAGCAATATATATGTGTATTATACATGGTCACCAGATTTGGATATTACTGACCTATCCTTAAGCTAGAGTGTTTTAATTAGATCAAATGCCTTTAGAAAAGGTGGCGTGAGACTAAATTGCTTCAAGAATGGGAAACAATTAGAAAACACGTTTTGTCTCATTTAGCCTCAGTCTCCCTGAGGCAAGTCTTTAAAATTTCCAAACAGACTCAAGCAAAAAGCGCAAGCTCTATGCAGTTTTAATAGAATTAGTTCACCAGCACTCAATATAGAAGTAAAAACAAAACAAACAAACAAAAAAACTAACCCTACATTGCTATCATGGTTTAAGGGGTATTGCTCAGTTTCCCTGTGGTAAACTTTTAAATATCTTCAAAGCTATTAGATTACCTTTAAAAACAAAAATGTAACCTCTAGATCACGATAACACCATTCAGTACAGTTATGCTAAAAGTGAGGGCAAGTATACCAAAAAACATGCAATGGACAGTGTGTTCCTGTAGATGGCAGTAAATATGCTGACATCATTCAAAGCAAAATGGTACTTATTTTTCGGAGATCCAAGGTTATATGTGCACGGACACACACCTTAATATACGTTTTTATTATACATACACACACAAACCTATAAATACATACATACACACACACAATCGCTTTAGTTACAGTAGTTACAGACGGAGTGCGTATTAAACATAAATTTTGAGCAAACATAACTGAATGCCTTATAACAATGCAGTTTTTATTGGGTTAAAAGATAACTGGGTATTTTGAAAAGATTGACACATCTATGTATTAATTCTATCATCACAATCAACGGAATTTATGTTGGAAATATTAACTTGGTTAAAGCAAATTCCAACAAAATCCTAGATTTTTTTTCTACAGCGTTTGCACGTTAAACATTTATCACTGTAAATACAACTGAGGGAATAGCATTGTGGGTTTTTTTTCCCACATAAATCTTTTACTTAACTCAGTTTATTGAAAACAGTCCATGCAGAGTTTCAAATACAACATAGATGTGCAACATATAAGCAGGCGATCTACAATAGTCAGGCAGAAGTACAGAATACAGGCATCCTACACAGGCATACAGGCATCCTATACAGAATACAGGCATACAGTTCAACGATAATCACAGAGGGATGTGGAAAAGGCGATCGACAGAGCAGGGCTGTGAAACGCGTATATAAATCTTTTAATGTCTTTATATACACACCCTTATCATGAATATACAGGTATGCATGCAAGATATACAATATGGATAAATATAATAAATCATTTAACTTATTATACAAAGGAACTGTGCAGTCTGCTCATTGTTTCTGTTCGGTTCATGTATATTCTCAGGTTCTTGAAATCTATGTATCTAACTAGATGAACGTTTTTTCCTTCAACTTTAATATTTACCCTTTAAGTTGCCCTAAACAACCCATAAATTACTGCATATGTCCTTCCAAGGAACATATCAGGATCAGCCATTACTTTCTCTCTTTTTAGAAGTGTAAGAAAAATGTTACTGTGAAAAAATTGGGCATTTGCTAGAGTAGAAATTACCCACTGGGTGTTCTGTATACAAAAAACAAA
>VKOC01019716.1:0-15491 GCA_009364415.1 Spea multiplicata | reverse complement strand
CCAGATATGCCACTCCACTCTAACCCCAGATATGCCACTGTGGCCCGAGATATGCCTTATACACCCTGATACACCACTCCGTCCTCCCCAGACATGCCACACCGCCCTCCCCACATATGCCTTATATACTGTATGTTGCTTATACCCCCAGATATGTCACTTCACTGCCCCCAGGATTAAGATTCCCCTTAGTTTGCACCCCCTTATCTCTAACTGCACCTTAAGTTAACTTTATTAAATTAACCCTCAGTTCTCATCATTAAATTAACCCTAAACACCCCATTAACCATAACTACCCTTAAATTAACTCTAAATACCCCATCAAAACAACTACCCTAAATTAACCCTAAAACCCCATTAACCACAGCATCCCCTAAATTAACCTAAAGACCCTATCAACCACAGCATCCCCTAAATTAACCCTAAACACACCATTAACCACAACTGCCTCAAATTAACCCCATTAACCACAGCTGCTCCTAAATTAATGGGGTGTTTGGGGTTAATTTAGGAGCAGCTGTGGTTAATGGGGTGTTTGGGGTTAACCATAGCTGCCCCTAAATTAACCCTAAACACCCCATTAACCATAGCTGCCCCTAAACACCCCATTAACCATAACTGCCCCAAAATTAACCCCCACCTCCCCTAACTTTCAGTAGCCCAAATATTAATATATATATATATATACTTACAGTTAGATGAGTGTCACAGCCATGTGGTTCTGGCCTGGAGAAGGAAGGGGCGGGGCCAGTTGTCACAGTCATTACAGGGAGGGGGAGTAAGTAGGAGCTGCTGCTGTGAGACGGTGAGTAAGTAAAACGGATTATATAATGAGGGAGATTTTTCAGAGCGTTTGCTCTGAAAAAACCCTCATTTTATAATCGATAATAATCGATTCAACTAATCAATTCATTATCGATTTTACTGATTAGTTGTTGCAGCCCTACATGAAACCATTTTTAAACATTGACACTTCCCTTTATTAATACTACACACAGAAGGCTTTCCGAGACAAAGTAGAAGGAAGTCTGGCTTAGCACACAGGTGTGTACAGCACCCAGACAGCTACAACACCAACGAAGAGGCAACGACAGAACATAATGGTATAACTATTTCCATATATATGTACGCTCGCACAATGTTTCTGTGTGTATAATGTGTCATAATTATATTAAGTGGTTGACAGGGTCCAGTTCAACAAAATAAACAATTGTTCATGTAAACAAATGTTTTCAGTATTTCAGCTTGTGCTATTTATTTACCATTCTTACTGGAACCACAGAACATCCTGGTGTACCCAAACAACACAATTTATTGCCCAAATTTAATATTCTTCCAATGACAAAAGAGGAACGATTATGACATTTAATTCGTCTAGGGTTGGGTTTTCCAGAATATGCAAAGAAAGGGTTCAATCTTGCAGCGCAAAGGTTGAAACTGGTAAAAGATTTGAGGCACATCCGTTAAGACGATATATTTATTCTTCCAAACAAAAGTAAAAGTCAATGCTTACAGAGCAGAGTGGTGAGAACACCTTCCGAAGACTCACATATACAGCTTAAACAAATCAATATTACAATTGTTCCAAATTCCTTGTTTAACCTCGCGCCAACGGAAGGAATGAATTTCAGTGTTTGGCTTGCCAATCAGGCTTCATCAAAGGCCTTGCGTGTTCGTTTAAAAATGCATATATATATATTACATTCACACCTGAGACCTTGTAACACTAACGAGTCACATGACACCAGTGAGGGGAAATGGCTAATTGGGCCTAATTTGGACATTTCCCCTTAGGGGTGTACTCACTTTTGTTGCCAAGGTTTAGACATTAATGGCTGTGTGTTGAGTTATTTTGAGGGGACAGCAAATTTACACTGTTATACAGGCTGTACACTGACTACTTTACATTGTAGCAGTGTTGTCACATTAAAAAAAATATAATAAAATATTTACAAAAATGTGAGGGGTGTTATCACTTTTGTGAGATACTGTACATACATATACACACACATATAAACATCAGCTGCCTTAACACATTTTATCAATATTGCTAAATAATGTTATTTTAATTATACATATAAGAAATTAATCTGTGCTGAAAAATAGACAAAACATTAAATATTCTAAATATATATCCTTATTAATTATAAAATACTATTTATCATATAAAACATGTTGCCAATTTTTTTGGTCCAGACCTTACCATCTAAACGTACTAATATTAAAAAGCCACAGTTTGGCCACCTCTGGACTAGACAGACCCAGCTGGTTTTGTCCTTTTCCTCCAGTGACGTTCTTGTAGATTGGTGAAGTCACTGCAAAGACGACTACTACGGTATAACTGTCTAACTAATCAAGGTATGAAATAATAATGCATAAAAATGTGCCAGTAAACCCAGCATTTCTAAAATGAAATTTCTCCAAATGTTTACCGTAGATACTATGCATTCTGATAACCAGCGTTCTCCTGGCATCTGCCAAATCCAGATTTGTCACTTCAGAGAACACGTTTCCACTGCTCTCCAGAGTACAGCGGCGGTGTGCTTTACAACCGTGCTGATGTTGCTTATTATAACACCATAGTAAGCGGGGCAATAGAGGACAGGCAGTTTGATGTAGAACACATTTCAGCATTTGGCGGCATCCACTCTGTGAGTGTGTGTGGCCTGCACTAATCGAGAAAGAGAGACAGAGAAACTTTGTAAAAACATGAACCATTGGTCTGGTCCTGTGGTGTAAAAAAACCCATTTTTTTAAGGGGTTCAAATAAACTTACATAGACAGTCTACTTTTTTACAATTCTTTTAAAATTATTATGGTTTTCTAAATATTCATAAAGTATTTCAATAATTATTACACTATATTATCATTATTACGATAAAAAACTACACTCATCATTAACACATTTGTCCTCGCATACCTTGCATAAGACTTTCATCATAAATCCAAGAGGGTTACATCTGCTGTAGAGAAGATTCAAACACAAACTGCAATAACAAAACAAAATTGAAACTATATTTCATACATAGACCTGACGTATGTATATATTTCATTGATGCCGAGGAAAATGACACTCTCACAAGCATGTTGCAATCTGAAATAACTAATCAAGTATGTTACATCAGTTATTTTTTTTTCTTTTAACAAAACCAAAGCAAGAAAATTAAAACGTATATAAACTAATTTATAAAGTTAAGCCTGTAGAACAGTTAAAAAAAATCAAAATCAGCATATGAATTATAAAACTATATATATAGAACTAAATGATAACTATATGATTAATAGTAATTAGATGTCAGCTTAGCTTAAATTGTCAAGTGTAGTCATCAAATATAGATTGCTGATTAGAGGATATAAAATACATACACGAAATAGAGAAAAAAACCCTAAGATGGCGGACGTTTCTCCTCCTTCCAGCCAGACTCTGGGGGTGATGTTGGAAGACCAGCATGATTGTCGCCAGCGGCTGCTTCTCCTCAACACCAAAGGGCAAACCGATCACAAATAGTCGCCGCCGCCGTCTACGACGTCGTCATCTTCGTCGTCATTCGTTCTTCTTTTACGTCTGCGTTTTTTAATTAGGTAGAAAAATCCCCAAAATGCACCACCTACAATGACGGCAGCACTACCCCCGACGCCAAAAATGATAAAATTGTGCGACTCCAAAAAGGCCATCACTTTCTCCGACAGGTTGCCCTTGGTTAACTTCTGCTTTTGTGCGGCCATTGCTTCCAGCTCACTTTCACGCATCAGAGATTTGCCGTAGTTCAGATTAACCAGGCTAGGAGGCATCACATTGACGGCAAAGTAAACCCGCTTGATTAATTTAAAGTCCAATGCGTGTTGCACATCGCAACGGTATGAGCCGGCGTCGCTCTCCTTGATGGCTGGAAAGGTGATGTTAAAGTACCTGATTCTGAGTGGGCGAAATAGGTCATCTTGGGTTGTTACCTGACCTTTGGTGATGTACCAGTAGTAATTAAACCCCTGATTTGATTGCCCTTCAGCAGGCACAATCAGACAGTTCATAGTAAAAGGCTGTCCCACGGTCAGAGTAAAACTCGTCATGGCGCAAATCCAACTCACTACACAGGATACGCTGACGGTTTCACAGTCCTCCCTCTTCCCTGATGGTCCCACAATGCAACGCTTTTCTTTCTTAGTACCAAGTCCACAAGAAGTGCTGCACGGGGAAGATTCTATCACCATCTTGACAGATACACCTTTAAGCCGGTCGGGGACGGTCACAGCTTTCAGGTTTTGTAAGTCAATATCATATGTTTCATATGTACAGGCTGTACACTCACTACTTTACATTGTAGCAGAGTGTCATTTCTTCAGTGTTGTCACACTAAAAAAATATAATAAAATATTTACAAAAGGGGGGCGTGGCCGGCTGCTGGAGAAGATGGCTGCTTGAGACCTGAGCTCCGTCGGTCCCCCGGTTTTATTAGCGCTTAAAGCTATCATTTGCACTCATGGTGCGTAACAGACGACAGTCCTCGGCCCCGTCGGGGTCTGGGGAGGGTGCCATGTCTTCAGCGGCAACCCTTAGGGAGTTTTTTCGCACCCCAGCTGTGTTGGCCTCGCAGGCCCCTGAAGACCACGAGGTGCCTTCGCCTGCGGGTTCCCGCGATTCCGGAGACCGCCCTGAGGATTTGGCTACGGAAATGCCTGTTGCACCTACCTGCTCGGCAGATGTTCGTCAGCTTTTTTCCTCGGCTCCCTGGCGAGAGGATTTTAGCACTCTGCTGTCGGAACTGAAGCAGACTGTGACCGATGCCGTCGCGGGCCTTCGGGCCGACCTGGACAGGTTAGACCGTCGCCTTGCACTCCGGGAGGCGGAATCCGCTCAACTGGCTCAACGGACCTCTGTCCTGGAGTCCTCATCTGCCCATCACTCCTACTTTTTGGCCGACTATCGGAGAAGGTTGGAGGATCTCGACAACAGAGGTCGCCGCCACAATGTGCGGATCCGCGGTCTTCCTGAGGAGACAGCCCCTTCGCCTGAGGATGTTGGGGGTCTTGTGGTCCGCCTGTTTAACAGCCTCTTGGGGAGACCTCCCGAGGCTGTGATCTCTTTGGATCGTGCACACAGAGCTCTGCGGCCTAGGGGTCCCCCGACAGCACCACCGAGAGATATTATCTGCTGCGTTACGGACTTCCAGCTGAAAGAGCGGATTATGCGACGTGCGCGGGAGGTCGGCTCCTGGAATTACGAGGGCTCTGAGGTTACCCTGTTTCAGGATCTCTCTGACATCACGCTCCAGAATCGGAGAGTGCTTCGACCTCTTACCGCTGAGCTCCGGAGCCGTGGCATCCCGTATCATTGGGGTTACCCCTTTAGCCTTAATGTGCGCTCGGGTGGCTATACCTACTCGCTCCGATTTCATCGTGAACTTTCAGCGTTCCTCCGCGATCTCAACTTACCTGCTCTTCGGATCCCTGATTGGAACTTGCCTGATGTCCCGGCGGATCGTGGTTCTGGTGGCGGAGTGGCGGGCTCTTCCCGTCGTGTGGGGAGGATGCCGGGTCGTCCTCTTCGCTCTGTACGGAGTGCCGGGATTCCTGAGGCGATGGATCCGGAGGAGTGAGCGCCCCATGCGGATCCCTGCTGTTTCGTCCGGTTGCGGCTGTTTCCTCGGCTCCGTTGATGTACCCGAAGGCTGCCTGCATTTGGAGCTCTACTCCCCCCTGACATTGTTCTTGGTCTTGGGGTGCTCTCTTACCCTCCTGAGTCCTGCCTGGTGACTTTGCTCGGGACTTTGCTTCTTCCTCCGGTTTACCGTGTGGACGCTATCCTGCGTCGAGCTGCTCACATCCCCGTTGGACGAGTCGCAACGCTGTCTCCTTTTTGTTTATGTTTTTGGGGGGTTTGCTTTTTATTTTTCTGTACGGGTCGGACTGGGGTGGGGGGGGGTTCATGTATATGTGCCTGTTCTGCATCAGTCTACTGCTGTTGGGTTCTCCCACTTGTGGCTCCCAGCCCTAGGCAATGTTTGATAGGATGTGTGGGTGATGGCTCTGGGCATTTTTCGTTGGGATGCGGGAGGTGGGTTTGGGCACTTTTGGGTGTGGGGGGGGTTTGCGTTTGTTATTCTTGTTTATTTTCTTTTGCGCTGATTTCTTGACTCTGCTACTCGCCCTCTGATGTGCTGCCTGGGTCCACGTTTAGGGCTTGGATTTATACTGCCTGCTGCTGTATGCTGCTGTCGGGTTCTCCCGCTTGTGGCTCCCAGCCCTGGGCGCTGTTCGATAAGGCAGATGGGTACTGGCTTTGGGCGATTCTCGTTGGGCTGCGGGGGGAGGGTTTCGGCACTTTTGGGTGGGGGGGGGGATTTGAGTTTTGCTAATTCATTGTTACTTTCTTTTGCAGCTATATCTTTGGATTCTGCCAATTGCCCTCTGAGTGCTTGCCGCGTATGCCGTGTAGGGTTTGTGTCTATGCCAGCCTGCTACTGTTTGCGGCTCTTCCACTTATGGCTCCCGGCCCAGGACATGTTCTGAAGGGTGTTTGGGGTCAGGTTTTGGGCGATTGTCGTTGGGATGTGGGGGGAGGGTTTCGGCACTTTTGGGTGGAGGGGGGTTTGGGTTTTCTGTTCATGTTCAGATTATTTTGCGCTGCTTTTTTGATTCCACCACTTCCCTCTGCTGGGCTGCCTATATACGCGTGCAGGGTTCGTGTTTCCATTACCTGCTACGATGTGCTGCTATTGGGCTCCTCCACTTGTGGCTCCCGGCCCTAGGCGCTGCTCTGTCGGATGGATTGGTGTTGGCTCTGGGCACTTCTTGTTGGGCCGCGGGGGGAGGGTTTCGGCACTTTTGGGTGGTGGGGTGCTTGGGTTTTCTGTTCTTGTTTATTTTCTTTTGCGTTGCTTCCTTACCTCTGCCACTTGCCCTCGGATGTGCTGCTCATGTGCGAGGGCTGGGTTAGGTGCTGGATCATTTCTCGGCTCTTAGGGGGTTTTGCCTCCCTCTTAGTTCGTGGGCCCTGTATTTCCTATTACGTATTTCTTTCTTTGG
Organism: Spea multiplicata; assembly: GCA_009364415.1. Lineage (NCBI taxonomy): Eukaryota > Metazoa > Chordata > Amphibia > Anura > Pelobatidae > Spea > Spea multiplicata. The sequence continues at coordinate 8,468 of VKOC01019716.1, read as the reverse complement.
GAGATGTGCCCCCCTCGCCGTCTGCCATTCGTGCCCTCATTTGACTTTATGGGGTTAACTTGTTATGGGGGGGGATGGCTCGCATTGCTGCTACACTGAGCTACCTGGTATGCCGGGGACCGATGGTGGGTCTCATGTTCTTTTTGATTGTTTTTCCGGTTTTTGTTTTGTTTTGGCCGGATTCTTTTTCGGTTGTCGCTCCGCCTCTTACCATAGGCGTCGTGTAGTGCTGGTGGAGGCTGGGGTCCTGTTTTTCCTGGACCTTCCAGTGTACCCTCTTCCGGCTGACGCCATAGGTATTTGTTTGGAGTGTGGGGATTGTTTTTTCCCCCCACTCCCTGTTTATTCGTTTGTTTGTTTCGTTGTGCGTTCTCCTTTTCCTTGTCTTTGTCTTCTTCTTCTGGTGTTTGTCCCTTCTCTGTTTGTCTCCTTGTGGGTCTGTTTGGGGGTGGGTCGTTTCGTCCTTACCCCTTGTCTTGCTTTCGTCTTCTCCTGGTGTGTGTTTTTCCCTTTCCCTTCTTTTCTCTTTGCTGTTTGTCTCTCTCCTTTTTCTCTTCCCTCTTTTCTTCTCCCCTTCCCGGGGGGCTCCTGATTCCTGCTCTCAGGGGTGATTTCCCTCGCATTGGGTCCATCCTGCAATATGACTTCTCGCCCCGCTGATCTTGTTGTGCTCTCGATCAATGCCAAGGGGCTTAATGTCCCTGAGAAACGTTCCATTCTGCTTAGGGATTTGAAGCGTCAATGTGCTTCTGTTGCGTTTATTCAGGAGACTCATTTTCGGGATGGGTCTCAGCCTCACCTGCGGTCGCGGGATTACCCTGTTGCCTATTTCAGTAATAATCCGCACTCTAAATCGAAAGGGGTTGCTATTTTGTTTTCTCGCCATATCCCGCTTACTGATGTCACTCATTTGGCGGACCCGGAGGGTAGATTCCTCTTTGTGAAGGGTAAACTTGCTGATGCCTGGTACACGTTTGCCAACGTTTATGTCCCTAATATCAAACAGCATTTGTGGCTTTCTAAAACATTTCGTGTGTTACGTCGCTTTCAGGAGGGGCTGTTGGTTTTCGGTGGGGATCTCAATGTTGCTCTGTCTCCTCGTTTGGACACGTCGGCGGGGGTATCTCAGACCCCTTCTCATGTTTTAAAACGTATCAATTCTTTGCTCACATCTGAGCAGTTGGTGGATTGTTGGAGGGCCCTTCATCCTTCTGCTAAGGATTTTAGCTTTTACTCTATTCCGCACGACAGATACTCCCGCATTGACTGTTTGTTTATTACTCACTATAATCTCCCTCTCCTGCTGGATGCCCGCTATGGGGCCATTACGTGGTCTGACCATGCCCCCCTGTCCCTGACACTTACATCCCCCCTGACGCGACCTACTCAGAGCTCTTGGCGGCTGAATGAGTCATTGCTTACTGATGCCGTTGCCTCGGAGGCTACTGCTGGGACCTTACGCGATTATTTCTTGTCTAATGTGACGCCAGATCTGCCTCTTCCTACGATTTGGGAAGCACATAAGTGTGTTGTCCGTGGTCAGCTTATCCGATTGGGGGCTGCTAAAAAGAGGGCTCATGCTCAACAACTTAGCGCTTTATACTTGGAGATAGAGAGGTTGGAGAGGGTTCATAAGGATACGCTGGTGGCTGCTGACTTTGCGCGTCTGCTTGCGCTTCGTAAGGAACTCGCTTCTATCCTCAATGCCCAGGCCCAGAGATCTTTTGTTCGTCTGAAGGCCCTCTTTTATGAACACGGGAATAAGCCGGGGAAATACTTGGCCCGCGCTTTACGTAAGAGGAGGCAACTTTCCTATATACCCCGAATTCGTTCCGCTGGGGGTGTCCTGCGATACCTCCCGTCGGAAATAGCTCAGGAATTTGTGACCTTCTATTCTAACCTCTACAATAGCTCCCCTTCACACGACTCCTCTGGAGATGTGGAGGCTCGTAGAGTGGCTATTGCACAATACTTAAATCGGTATTTGCCCCGACGTCTGTCCCTGTCGGATTCTGCGCAGTTGGAGGTTCCGATTTCTCTGGAGGAGTTGTCCGGGGCGATTAAGCTTTCTAAGTCCGGTAAATGCCCGGGTCCAGACGGTCTCTCCCTGGCCTATTATAAAAAGTTTTTCGATATTCTGGGTCCCCAGTTGGTCTCGGTGTTTAATTCTATTTTGAAGGGTGACAGCTTTCATCCCCATACCTTGGCGGCTACGATAGCTGTGATCCCGAAGGAGGGGAGGGATGCGGATCTCTGCGGTAGCTATCGGCCTATTTCCCTGCTGAATGTGGATATCAAATTATTCTCCAAAATTTTGGCTTTGCGTTTGGGGCGCTTTCTCCCGGCGTTGATTCATCCTGACCAGTCGGGCTTTGTGCCTGGTAGGGAATGCAGGGATGGGACTATCCGTGCTTTGAATCTTATCCATTTGGCTGGGCGTTCGGGGGTCAGGTCTATTTTGCTCTCTACGGATGCCGAGAAGGCTTTTGACCGCCTTGATTGGTCGTTCATGCTGGCGGTGCTTCGGGGGGTGGGTCTTGGTCCTCATATGATGGGTTGGGTCTCAGCTTTATACTCTGGGCCTTCTGCCAGGGTTCGCCTTAATGGTGCTCTTTCCCCCTCGTTTCCTATTTCCAACGGTACTAGGCAGGGCTGTCCACTCTCCCCATTGCTCTTTGTCCTTTCCCTGGAACCCTTTTTGGAGGCGGTGCGTGCTAACCCGGATATTTCTGGGGTTCTGTGTGATGGTGTCCAACACAAAACGGTGGCTTTTGCGGACGATATGTTGTTTACGCTCGGGACTCCCCATGTTTCGCTCCCCGTGCTCCTCGAGGAATTTAGGCTTTATGGTTGTCTTTCTAATCTGAAAATTAATTTGGCGAAATCTGAGATATTAAATATCTCCTTGCCTAGGGCGGAGGTGGACTCTTTGACCTCCTCCTTTCCCTTCCGGTGGTGCTCTCAAGCGTTGCGTCACCTGGGGATCTGGTTGACGGCGGACTTATCTCTTCTGTACCGGTTTAATTTCCCCCCTCTGCTTGATGCCATTCGAGGCGACCTTCGCACGTGGGGCTCCTTGGTTGTGTCCTGGGTTGGTAGGGTGAATGCTATTAAGATGAACGTCCTTCCCCGCATATTGTTTCTGTTGCAGGCGCTGCCCATTGTTTTGCCGAGGAACTTTTTCTCGACGGTGCGCTCGATGTTCCTGTCCTTTATTTGGGCTAAGAAGTCCCCTAGACTGGCCCTGGCGGTGTTACAGAGACCTAAGGTGCGGGGTGGCTTGGGGTTGCCCTGCCTCCGTTCTTATTATTTTGCTTTACGGTCTTTGGAATGGACGTATCGCCCTTCCCATAAATTGTGGGTGCCTTTAGAGGCGTGTGCTTGTTTGGTGCCGCTCAGGGTACTTACCTGGTTGACTCCTTCGGTGGCTCGGAGGCAGGTCGGGGGTAATCCCTTTGTATTAGCTACCCTACAGGTGTTACACTCTGTCTCTCGCAAGTGCCAGTTGCTGACTTACCCGTCACCCATGACTCCGCTTCGTGGTAATCCGGATTTTCCCCCGGGTGTGTCCGGGGGTGCCTTTTTGGGTTCGCCGTCCCAGGACTCCCCTTCGTTGTGCTCCTTTATGCTGGGTCGTGCGCTTCGGCCTCTATCTAGCCTTCTCCCCGAGGTTGCCCCCACCGCTCTTCAGGTCCTCCAATACTTGCAGTTGCGCGATTTTGTTGCGTCTATCCCTCAGAAGCATCGCCTTATTCGGGATCTTACGCCCTTTGAGGCTTTGCACTCTAGGGATGCTTTGCCTCCCCACGGTATCTCTCTGCTCTATCAGCTCCTGCTGGGCGCCGACGATGCCCCGTTACCTGATTATGTGGGTAAATGGGAATCAGAGCTTAATGTCACTTTGACTGTAGCGCAGTGGGGTAAGATTTTTACTTTGACACACGGCTGTTCCCTAAATTCTAGATCCCAGGAGATGTCCTTCAAGTTTCTATCGCGTTGGTACCGCACACCGGTTCGGTTACATGCTATGTTTCCTGAGTGTCCCAACGTCTGTTGGCGATGTGGGCAGTCGGTGGGGTCAGTGCTTCATATCTGGTGGGATTGCCCCTTGATTGTCCCTTTTTGGTCCGCTATCCGGGATGTCCTTCCTCGCTTCACCGACTCCCCACCCCCTTTCACCCCTGCTAACTATTTGCTGCATCTTACCTCCCAACCCGTTTTAGTGTATCGGCGCTCGGTGGTTCGACACCTGTTGAATGAAGCTAAAGCTTTGATTCCCCTTCATTGGGGTGCGACATCTCCGCCCTCTATACGGGAGTGGGTATTGCGGGTTGAACAGGTTCGTGAAATGGAGGAACTCGTGGCCAGGTCTGATAGTCTTAGCGAGCGGCATGGTCGTACCTGGTTCTACTGGTCCCAGTTCCTGGCGGACCCCTCTTCTCGGCTTCTGTTTGGCTGATTTTCCTTCATTTGTTTCTGGTGCCCCCCCCTCCGGGCCGCGGGTGCTGGGTCGTCTGTATGCTCTGTTGGGGCTATGATGTCATGTATGCTGTCATTGTTATTTGCATTATCCTGCTGTGTCGGGATCTTCTGACTTATTGCTACTTCTCGCGGGAATGGCCCCCCCCCCTATTTTGTTCCCTATTATTTCCCTTCTGTTGTGTACGATTTGTTGTAAAAATAATAAAATCTAATCTAATGTAAGTTATTGTGGTTAGTTAATAAGATATAATTTAACATTTCCGAACATTTTTTTTAGGTTTTATTTTACGTTTTGTATTTTTTTAGATTCGGAAGCGTATTTCTGCGTGAAGAAAATATTCTCTGGCGGGGACCAAAGTTTTGCGCATTACTTTCACAAACAGGTAGTGTAAAAGAATATATTCTTAACCTTTCTTGAAGAATCTTTCATTTAAAATACAGAAAAACGGTACATAATGGGGCAATTGGCTTTTCATTTCTGTAACACGCTAGAAATAACGCTCCGGATGTGAATATAATCTACCCTCAGCCCTTGTGAGAAGTGTTAAGCTGTTTCAGGAGTCAGAGAGTCAGATCTTAAGTCTCATTGTCTTTAATGGATGTAGCCGTTTAGAATCGTGAGATCACAGCTTATTTAAAGTTTATAATATAAAGATCTTAAACCCCACACCTTTTATCTGTGGATCACCTAGAAACCTGCTTAATAAATCTCTTGAGGAATAAGAAAAGTTGGCATTACTGCACTTTTTTAACATTCTCGTAATATGTAGTTTGTAGGTTTTCTGCAATTTACACTTTTCTAGAGCTATTTCTGCGGGTTTCAATTTGCTTTTGAACTAAATGTTGAAAATGTTTGAGACGAAGATTATGTGCGGAGGTAAACGTAATTCACACCTGTTGCTATTAAAATTCCTTTTTTTTTTAAAACATATGTTTTCTTTGGATGGGTTTCAATCTTACAATCATTTTGCATTTTTTTATTTGATTGTATTCCTCTATAATTCATCTACAAATTATGACAGGTGTTACTTTAATACTTCTCCTTCCAGAACGGTCTCCCTCCAGATGACTTCAGGAAGTGTAATTGTTCCAGACAAATATGGACAGTAAACAGTGAGCTTGTTCAAAGATGGATGCAGTTCTCATCTGGTAGACTTCCTTTAGAGATAATTAAGTAAGATTGCCAAAACTTGATTACAGTTCCACATACTTAAAAATGTGTTTGTTCTCTCTCTTTTCTTCCTACTTATATTTTCAATGTGTTGCGTTATATTTTTGAGAAAATAATTTATCACGCAACCTGTGCTGTTATACAAAAATAATATCTTTGTAAACTGAAAGTTTATTTCTGAATTAAGCATGTATAGTGTACCTGAAATTTTAAGGTGGTAGTGCTAAGTATTAAAAAACCTTTCCTAGCTATTTACATCAGCCTGTGTGAGTTGCTCCTGGGAACTATGACTTATAACTTATTATTCAGATTTTTGTCTTGTCTAAGGCTAGGCAAAATATCTTCTGTCCCCATAGTGCCTGGGTTTAAGAAATGTGCGTAGCAAATGGCACGTGGGACGTAAAGCTTCCATATGCAAATTACAGCCATTCATTAAAGTCCTAATTCTATTGAAAATGAAACTCCACCATCACAAAGCAGCCCGTAGCCATACACAAAGTCTACAGCGTCATGCTCCGTACTTTGAGTGACACTGCTGTGGAATAATACATATTGACTCAAAAAATAGGTTCAAATTTTAAATTACAGCTACCAGGATTATAATGAGGCCTTATAATGAGGCCCTTTTAAGTGTTTTTAAAAACCAATTGTGCTTGCGTGCATAAATGTGTATAGTTGTGCTTTCACCCCACAAATCACTTTAGTGCGGGGTATAATTGTAGATTAGAATTTATTCAGTGGGTTGTGATGATTGTAAATCTAGAAGTACTTGGATACAATGTATGCTTGGATAAGCTGAAAATTTCAAGGACATGTTTGATTTATTCTTTTCTTGAATTTTAGTGAGATTGACACAGTTTTTTCAACAGCTGCTTGTTTAAACGGAAGTTTCCTTTCTACCAGGTAAGAGAGTTTTTTTGCCAAGCATCAAATCTGCATATTCTCCCTTTTTTCTTACGAGTTGTTGATACCCCTTGCACTGTGTAAAGCTCTGATTATATCACTGAGGTGGATTATGTTAATCATAGTAATACATTAATGTTTCACATAGCAGAGCGCTGGTGCATTGGTCCACAGCATTTTCTACTACGCAACAACTTCCTAAACGTCTGAAACCAGCCCTTTGTACACGTTGTTACCTGATTTAAGAGACACTTAGGGCATTATACGCACTTTAATGCGTATGATACACTGTATGATCAGAAGTATGTGGACACCTGACCATCACACCTATGTGAGCTTGTTGGACATCCCATTCCAAGACCATTCATAAACGTTTACACTTAGTACTCTCTGTGAAAGAGTGATAGAAAATACTGAATTTAAGTAAAGCACGATTCAGTGAACATGAAACATAGTACTGGAACCCAAGGCCCCTGTGTTCAGAGGGGCAGGTAACACATTACAAAACGGCTAAATTCATGTGATAAAATCCATTGTTTTACCTGATGTTTTAATGTGTGTGCAAAGCATCTAGATCTATATATGACAAATATGATTATTTTCTAATCCAGCCCGTTTTCTTTGCAGTTTTATGTTTTGCATTCAAAGTGAAGTATATTTAAGATTTTTGTGTTTTTGTTATCTCTGCAGCAACAATGATCACTACAGAACCAGTACCAAGTTCTCAGGGATAGACATGAATGCTGCTAGACTCCTTTTTCACAAACTAATCAACCCAGCACAGCCACTAATTGCACAGCAGGTCTGTTTTCATAGGGATACTCGCCCTGGGGCCACAGAATACACTTTATATACACTTTAGACTCTGTAGGTGCCATGTAAAAGTCATCTTTTATATTTACAAGACTGTCTTCATGCTACCAAATACTATAGCTCCTAGCCTTTTTTTCTGAAAATGAAATGAATGAAAAAAGTAAATGGCGAGTTTATCGGCTTAACGTGGACAGTAAAATGGTCACTTCAGCCATCTTTTCACTTTAATGCGTTTAATTGCTGTTACCTTGTCATTGATGTTTTGCAAGCAGATGCATAAAGGGGTTCATTAGAATTCTGTGCTTTTCAGGAGAATACTTCCATTAAATGCATCCCCTGCTGAGCAGCCGGCTTTAGTGCTGCCTCGCGCAAAGGTTACAAACTAATTTAATATACATTCATCAATATTTTTTTATTTATTTATTACGTCAGATTAAAAACAGATTTCAAATAACTGTTATTTCAATTAAGTATTTTTTTTTTCATTTTAAAAAATGTTTTATTGTTCAGGTGGCTGCCAGTCTGGAGAAAAACCTCATACCAAACCTAACCAGCTCACCTCCTGATATTGAGTGCTTAAGGCTTTATCTCACTCTCCCAGAGTGTCCGCTTATGACTGATGGAAACAACTTTTTATCGTTGGCAATTCCTTTTGGGACAGCAATTATTAATTTAGAAAAGACACCCTTAAAGGTTCTAGGTAAGTTTCTGCGTCTGCGTTTTCAACGCAACCATACTCTAATGGAGTACTTGGTTGCATAAAAAAGCTGCATGAACATGATGAATTTATGAAGAGACACTGGAGCCGCAGCAGAGGTTCCATCATGAGGTTTTTTCTGCTTACTGTGTGTGTTATGGCCAGAGATGGGTTATTTTGGGCTTGACTAAAATACTTGTGGTGGAACTACAGCTTGCTTTGTATTGAGCATTGAACATGACTTGAACATTGGACTATAAAATAATACATAAGTCTTAGATGGTGTCAGAAATACCTTCTTCAGTCAAGAGACCAATGGTAGACTATCCCTTAAGTCCATACCATAGCGCATATCTTACTATACCAATAAGAACAGCTAATAATTTGAACTAATTCCCTGGT
>VKOC01019715.1:0-69600 GCA_009364415.1 Spea multiplicata | reverse complement strand
TGTGAGCTTTATCCAATATATAAAAGCTGTTTCATATCCTTGTATGTGTTTTACATCGGCAAAATGTCTAGTCACCCGTACATAATTCACAGTTAAGTCACCTAGTTCCAAGTAATCAAACTATGTATTAGGCAGGTTCGGCTACAGAAAGTTTCAGTTAGGTCATAAATGCAAGCAGTATAGTACCTGATTTATAACATATACTCCATAATCCAATTGCTGTCTCTGGAGAATCGGATGCAAATAATACAGCCAATACTTCAAGTGTTCATCTCTGTTCCTAAACGGTATGATAAGTGCTACTTTCTGCAGAGCTTTACAGTCCTCTGGGGTGTAGCGACCACCCTCTCGAACACTTGGATTAGTCCTCCTTACTTCTTCCAAATCCACAGGGATGGAAAACTCAACACGGAGAGGGCCAACTATAACAAGAGAGAGGATAAACAAGGTTAACAAACTGGAAAAAATACATTTTAAAAGCCATAATAAAGTAAACTTTGAATAAAGGCAAACTGAGACAGTTGCATAAACGCTTTATTTGCAAAGGCAAAGTTGCATTCGCAGTGTTTAACCAAAAGTTGATTAAGAACAAAAAAAAAACAAAAACATTTTACTTCTCAATTTATGACATCATTGTATGTCATGACATACAAGTAAAATCCACTCTGTAATCTACATTTTCAGTTTATGCATTTGGCGCTACAGGAATAAAGATAAATATCTTACTCTATTCTACATTACCATGTAGTTTCACAGAACTTGCATTCTCTATTCAGTCGGAACTGCCACTTGGGTCAAATCATCGTATAGGAAGAATCCAAGCTGGCTGCCAAAAGCTCAGTCACAAGGCTCTGCGCGATGTTTGTACGCAAGGATATGCAATAGGGGGGCACTGAAGGCACTGCTGTCTAGCGCACTAGAAATTCTAGCGCCAGCTCCGACTGCCCTGTAAACTGTATGTGCATTTAACAGGGCACGCTGCATGCTACCAAAGCAGAAGCCAGCCCCCAATACATTAATACCACCAAAAAGCTAATCTACCGGCTAGACCCACTTGCTAGTTCACCGAACAGAAAGACCCCAAGCATCTCTGCCCAGCGTTTTACACCAAAACGAAAAAAAAACTGCATAGTACAGGGAGGCTGTAAAATAGTTTTACTGTTCATTCAAAATGATTCGTGATTTTTCTATGGACAAATATAAACATGACATGTTTTAGCCAACTTTGTACTACCATACAAAGGGCTAATTGGAAATACTAAAGTGCTGTGCCGCTTGTGCCTGAATAATGTAGAGGTCAATCTGGCAAACTGTCTTATAAATAAACAGCGAGGCCATTACACTCAAGTTTGTTTACATTTTTCTCGGATTATAAATCAAACTCCGTATGGCGGTTCTAAACATTAACTATTATACTGCTAAAAGCACCGTGCCTCCTCTGTCACATATCAATTGCCAGCTAATTACTGAAAGTGTGGATACCTATCACATGCTAGATATACATATAAATTCATGAACTAAAGAGCAATCCCTTTCCAAAGAGATTTCAGCAGAAACTTCGGTACTAAGACCACTGATATACAAGGAATACTGAGCTTAAATGCATAAAACCGGAAGGAACTAGAGTCGTATTTTGCAACGTGTTGCTTTGCTCACTCATGTGCAGTTTCCATGGCACTAGATAATATATTACAAGGGGTGTGAGGTTCTATCCTTTGTTCCTGTGAAATATATAGATCCATCAAACTGCGTAAAGAGTGATTTATGTACAGTTACAAGTTGTACAAATATTTGCAATTTTACTACTAATACCATGTCCCCTGAAGAGACGTAATCACTAGAAAGGATGGCAGGCGAGGCATGACATGTGCTCTCGTCAGTGAAAGGATTCCACTCCAATCTCTATAATAAAGGGAAACTTGGGTAACTGAGTAAAGTTTGACACTGCATTGCTTTCAAATAGAGTTGCTCAGTAATGGATTTATCGGCTTTTCAAAGCTAAATTAAAACATCAAAACGCCCACTTATCCTCAAAGTTAAATACACTGTTGAATATAAATGATCGATAACCAGTGTCACAGCCAGAGCTCTGTACAGGGCCATGCCGAGGTGGGTGCACATGAGCACAGCACCCAGGCTTCAGGGAGAAGAAGAGGAGAGAGCGGGAAACCGAGCGGATGCTCATGATAAAGTTTTCAGCAACCGCTCAGTGAACCTCTCCCTCCTCCGCTCGCTGCCGCCACCCGCCCTGGCACAGCCCAGACTGCGGTGGTGGGAGTATGAGGCATCTGTCTCGGTGCCAACGATTCATGCTGACCACCGGAATATGACATCATAGCCACACGCTTGGCACTGAAGACACGTGCAGCTAGACAGAGGCCTTGCATGCCCACGCAGGACTTCATCAAAGAAAAGGGGGGCGAGAGAAAAAGGGGTAGATGGGGGTAGTAAGAATATTAAAATAAAGAGAAAAAACATATAGGAGAGAGATATTGAGGAGGAGGAGAAAGAAAGGTAGCCGTTCCCATGTGTGCACTCTGGGTGCTGGGGCATGTCTTGTGGATGAATCTGGGTGTCAGGGGGGCTGGCCTTTGGGGCGTGCAATCTGTGATCTGTGCTAGCTATGTGGGTCAGCGAATACAGATTTTTTTAAGTTGATTGCACTTTGGTGGTTTTCAGTTTGTTTTTATTCTAACTTTGTTTATACTGTAAAAATTGAATGTCTTGATCAATGATCATATTCTTAGTTGTGCATTGTGCATTCATAGTTCGCATTTTATAGTTTGTTCTTCATTCATGGTGTAGCTGGTCCTTTTATATATTTAAATTGACCCCTCACAATGTATAATTATTGCGCGTGTTTTACCTACCAGTGATTGGTGTAAAAACTAGGAGTGCTTTCACCAATGGTCCAGCACATAAAAAATTAAAATGGGATACTAATATACTGTTGTGATATTGGTAGTTATGCTGTACTACCGTCAGTGTCTGGCTCAGTATATAGTGGTGGGAGATATGCCGTTACACTGTCTGCGTATGTCTTGTTATAATAAGCGATACACAGTACCACCCTCATTGTCTGGATCACTATATGATAGGAGTTATACTGTTGCGGTTGTGGTGATAGAAGTTGTGGTGTATATACCACTGTCAGACTCAGTATATATTGATGGGAGTTTTGTTGTACCAACCTCGGTGCCAAAATCGGAATAAAATGACTGGGTTTTGGTAAATTTGTTTTACTATTATTGGGCAAAGATGGCACTGATGACCTGTTTGGTCCCAAAATGGCAATTACAATCTGTTTAGGCGGAAAGCTGGCACTGTGGGAAGTGAATGACATGTTATATGATGAAATTAAGGTTTCTTAAAAAGTCCAGTGGTTGCCATGGAAAAGAGGTTAGAGGAGTTATGGTTAAGGAAAGGAGTTAGCAATTTTGCCACAGCCACGCCAAAAAACTTTTTGCACCCAGGTGTCAGTGACAGGCTTGGCACTGATCATAGCCTAGAGGCAATTTTACTGGAATTATACCGGAAGTGGCCTGCCAGTTAGACTAAAAAAAACCCTGTTTTTAAGACCATACCATGCATTGTTGCAAAGGTCAAGTAATTTAAATTATTCAGAATATGTGGTCGACAACTATTTAAAGTATACCATTCCGATTTATTCACTCAGATTTTACTTTTACTGAAACTAAGGCAATTTCTTGCATACCACTTCTGATGAGAGGCTGTTCCATTTATCTACCACCCACACATGTGATGTTACACCAAAATGTCCAGTTTAACACACTTTCCTAAATGCAACCCATAGCTAAATGGAGCAAAAAATATCTTATTTCTTCCCTGAAATAATCCTTTAATATAAAATTTGCATTTATATTGTTTTCAGGGGACATTTAATTGCATAAAACACAAAAGCAGTCACTGACAGGTTGTTTCCACAGACAACAAAAGTTTATATTGTTGCTTTTTAAAAGCTTTTATTGTTTTAAGGCGATAAAAGTTAAAAATAAATACATTAAAAAAATCTGATACGGTAAGATATAGTGGCTCACACCATAGATGATAATCACTGAAATGCTAAAGGACGTAGTTAACAGTGTGGCATACTTTTATCACACCCACATAGGGAATTATGTGTACCGGCACTCAAGCAACAGTAACCCATGCACAGCCACAGCAGATAATTACGATTACTTTACAATTTTTATTTCTTTTTACGAGGATGAACCAGAAAACAACACTAACAAACCAAACCCAATGTGCACACAGAAAAAGATTGGGACCATCGAGGCATTTTAAATTCCAAAGTGGTCTTTCAACAACTGGGAACCTATGCAATTGTATACGTCACAAATGTACTAAAAGGCAAGGAGGAATGTGCACCCAGTTTGGTTTAGGAGAGTACTCCCAGAGGTGACCTGAACAGCACTACTTACTGAAGGCAAAGGCTTTGTTCTGCAGTGAGTAACGTTAAGGATATTAATTATGCCAAATCCTAAAACTGTGGAATTCCTAATATTCAAGAGAATTAATCCCTTCCAGGACCAGTTTGTCTTTTTTTTTTTTTTTTTTTTTAAAATCGTTATTTATGACATCTGTTGACAAAAAGCATGTCGTACAACACATGAAGTGACGCAAGAGACAAAGTCCAATCTGGGTTACATCAGCAAATCATGATGAAGCAAACAAATGTCTCGGTAAAGCAGAGGAGCCGGGTACAACCGGCAGGCATAAGGCACTTCAATACTGACATGAGAGACGTATCAGACAGTGCATATCACAGATGTGGTTTTCTTGTTTTTATACATAGAAATCAAAACAGAAAAAAAAAATAAATAAAAGAAATGCGAACCGGGAGCAGTAAAAAAGATGAGAAGAGAGAAGAAAGGGAGGAGAAGTAGAAGAGAAAAGAAAAGAAAGGAAACAAAGAGAAAAAAGGAGGGACACGAGAGAGGGGGGGGGCAAGGAGGAGTCGCGTCGCACCTCCAGGGCGACCTGATGGGAGCTAAAGATGCAGAAGAGGCAACGCCTGGTTCCTATCAGCAAACGTCGTAAGCCATGGGTCCCAAATCGCCTCAAACTTGCGCATAGTATCGTGAAGTTTTGCCGTGATCTTCTCCATAGTGATCATGTGCCATATATTGGAGTCGATTTCCCCTGCCGTAGGGGGGCGCCCCTTCCACCTGCGTGCTACCGCTTGTTTGACAGCCGCACATATTCTATGTATCAGACTGTGGTTATGTGGAGAAAGGTCTGGAACGTCCACATCCATCACTAGCAGCGCTACTTCAGGAGATGCCGGAATAGGTGTGTGTAAGGTCTGTGACAGTCGCTGAAAACAGTGGTGCCAAAGCGGCGCTATAAATTGACACGACAACCACGCATGAATACAAGAGCCCGTCTCTCCACAGCCACGAAAGCACCGACGATCACCCCCAGGGCCTATGTGAGATAGCTTCGCAGGCGAGAGGTACCACCGTGCTAGCACTTTGTAGAGACGTTCCTTGACCAAAGTGTTGATGGTAATTTTATGCATAGACTCTGCGGCATCGTCCCAAGCCTCATCCGAGAACTCCCTGTGCAGATCCTGATGCCAACTCTGCCGATACGTAGGGGGAGAGCCAAATTTAATGGCCAAAAAATGGTCGTAATGGGAGGAGATGGAGTGGTGTAGACGTTTACGAAATAAAAATCTCCGTTCAAACAGTGTCTGGTCACCCACGTACCCCCGCTCAAGTAAAGCCAGCATAAAGTGTCGGAGTTGTAAGTAGCGGAATAATTCCCGGGGCGGGATGTGCTTGGTGTCACGTAGGGTCTGGTACGAAATCACCTTGCCTCGGTGTATCAACTGGCCCGCTCTTTCAAGTCCTGCTTCTATCCACCAGGCGAATTTAGATGGTGTAAGTCCCTCTGGAAAGGCTGGATTATGTATTATGGGGGTTAAGGAAGACGAGCGTTCTGTAAGGTGTAATTTGTGTTTGAATGTGGACCATATGCGGTAAGATTCTTTCATGGTCACGAGGGCGTTTGAGTTCCGGAAGGTCGAAGTGTCAGTCCAGAGAATCAGCTGCAGTTGATGGTGTGAAAGGCAACCGCGTTCAATATCCACCCACGGCAAGACTCCTTCAGGAAAGGACCAGGCTTCCAACTGGGAAACCCTTGCAGCTAAATAGTAGAGGTAGAGATGTGGAACAGCCAGACCCCCCTTCCGCTTGGGCATGTACAACGTCCTCCTCTGGAGACGCGCTCGTTTGGAATTCCAGATAAAGGTGAGTATATGTGTTTGGAAAGAGTCAATATCCGATTTCTTAATTGGCACAGGAAGAGCACGGAACAGATAGAGCAGTCGAGACAAAGTGTTCATCTTTATGGCGTATATGCGGCCCAGCCAGGAGATGGGATATTGGGACCACTGCGCTAGTTCTTTACGGAGCGTAGACAGAAGAGGAGGATAATTGGATTGATACAGAGTAGACGGGTCATTCGTAATGTTGATACCCAAATACCGGATATGAGCCTGTCTCCACACAAACTTAAAAGCAGCTCCAATCCTCCGAACTAGGTTGTCTGACAAAGTAATGTTCAACGCTTCACATTTCGCATCATTGATTTTGTAGCCGGAGATCAGGGAGAAGTCACTGAGTTGAGAATAAAGGTTAGGAAGAGAGATCAAAGGATTCGTTAAGGTGAGAAGGATGTCATCCGCGAATAAACTTAATTTATATTGGCGGCCATGAGCAATTATGCCGGAGATATCGGGATTGTTACGTATAGCGACAGCCAATGGCTCCAGGCAGAGTGCGAACAGCAATGGCGAGAGCGGGCACCCCTGCCGGGTACCGTTGCGGATCGCAAAGGGCAACGACTCATGACCCATTAAAGCCACAGATGCTCGCGGATCCCCATAAAGAGCACGAACTCCATTCAGGAACCGGCCGTCGAATCCAAATTTGGCTAAAACTTCCCACATGTACCTCCAATCAATGCGGTCAAACGCCTTTTCGGCGTCCAGAGCTAGTAACATGGCAGGTTGACCGGTCGATTCAGCTAAGTCAATCAGATTGATTGTGCGCCGAATGTTATCGGGGGCTTCCCTCTGTGGGATGAAACCAACTTGATCAGGGTGGACGATAGCCGAGATTACTGCACTGAGGCGTGAGGCGAGAAGCTTAGCATACAATTTGATGTCAGCGTTGATGAGGGATATCGGTCTGTAACTGCCACAGTTAGAAGGATCTTTCCCATCTTTATGAATGACTATAATCCTGGCAGCCAGCAATTCGGGCGTAAGGGAACCCCCGTCTAGTAGTGCATTAAAGAGCGGCAACAAACGCGGAATTAAGATCTTTTGGAATTTTTTGTAATACGTGCCTGGTAGACCATCCGGACCCGGCGCTTTGGATGCTTTAAGGGAAGAGAAGGTAGCTTTAAGGTCGTCCTCCGTAAAGGGCTGACTCAGGGAAGCGACGTGGGACGCTGACAGTTTCGGGAGCGGCAATGAGTCTAGGAAGCGTAAGATATGTTCGGAGCCTGCGTGGTTTCTAGGAGCCTTGTTGCCGTCATAAAGGGACTTATAATAAGATGCGAATTGTTCCGCTATATCCGCTGGGTTCACCCATGTCTTGTGATTAGCATCAATGATCTTGGCTATGTTTTGCGTTTTACGTTGTGCTCGCAACCGTCTCGCCAACATTGTGTCCGGCTTGTTGGCTTTGGCAAAAAATTTCTGTTTCGTTAGATTCAATGAATGCAAGACCTCTTGACTGAGCAATAAATTCAATTCACCTCTGGTGCGTATGATAGACTGTAGCGTCGAGGCATCTAACGTGCGCTTATGTTGCGCTTCTAGGTCGGTAAGTGTAGTTGTGAGAGCGTTGATTGTAGCCTGATGGAGTCGTTTACGTCTGGCTGCAATTCGAAGGAAGGAACCGCGAACGTAAGCCTTATGAGCCAACCAAATCGTCTGCGGGCTCACGTCAGGGGTGTCGTTTATAGAAAAGTACTCTGCGAGGTCTCTGTTAATTTCAGCAACAATCGATGGGTCCGTCATCAAAAATTCATCCAGCCTCCAGTGTCTTGCAGTAGGAGTCCGGGGAGATATAGCGATGGAGCACTCCACCGCACCGTGATCTGACCAGGAGATAGGGTGAAGTCGCGCCGAGAAGGCAGAGGGTATCATATGTTGACTCAAAAATATATAGTCTATACGAGAATAGGAACCGTGAGGATGGGAGTAAAACGAGTAGTCCAAGTCTTTGGGATAACGCAGTCTCCAAGCATCAGTCAGAGCTATAGTCTTCACAAAGTCCCGGAGATATTTTGTGTTCTGCGGAGTGTGCAGTAATGGGGTGCCCCCTTTCCTATCCCGGTATGGATCCCAGATCGCATTAAAATCACCTCCCACTATAATCTGCTGATTGCGATAAGGTAAGAGGAGGTCAGTGAGAAGGGAGTAAAATGATACAGCGTGAGTGGAGGGCGCGTAGACATTGAGAAGTACTATCGGAATGTTGCGGAGAGTCCCAGTAAGGAGTAGATATGTGCCCCATTTATCTGATTTCGAGGTGTGAAGCTGAAATCCCAGGGAAGACCGTAGAAAGATGCTAACCCCGTTTTTCTTTTGTCGCGGGTGAGCAGCGTGGAAGTGTACATTATAATTGCGATGCCAGTAGGTAGGTATATGAGACTTGCGCAGATGTGTCTCTTGCAACATAACCACGTCACAATGAAGCTTTTGGTAGTATCGCATGGCCATTCGTCGCTTTTGAGGCGTGTTAAGACCCCTAACATTGTGCGTAATTATTGTGAGATCGCCAGCCATGGGATCCGGTGGAGAAAGTAGCCGTATAATGCGAAGGTAGGCGTAGGCGACAAGGGTGGGTCAAAGGGACCAAAATAGCAAGACCCCCGTATAGAGACGGGAAAAAAAAGAGAAGAGAAGAAGAAAGGACAGACGAGAGGAACGACGAGTGAATAGAAGAAAAAAACAAATGCTAAAAAAAACAATCTCAAACTACGTAACCAGCGAGGTGGGCTACTGCACTGACACTGTGGAGGCCCCATCCCGACAGGAGGTCGAAAGGCCTGGTGGACAGGCAGTAGATAGACCCTAAAGGTCAGGTGAAATGGGGATGTAACCTTCAGCAACCAAAACGGCCTCCACAGCCTCATAGGAGAATAAAGTTAAACTACCCACATAGGGAGCAGATTAGAGGGATCGAATTAACAAAAACATGTAGGGGAACCTGCCAAAGGCACCTTGGAGACACAGTGCGGAGCCAAACTGTGGTAACATAACGCTAAATGTGGCGTGGTAGGTAAACTGCGCCGGGAACCCATAATCAAACAACAATAATAATAAAAAAAAAACTACAAGAAAAACCAGGACTTAGCTGATCCAGACGCAATAAGTGTGATCGGGTAACCGGGTTCTCGAAGCAGAAGAAGTCCCCAAAAAAGGTCCCATGCGGTAGGTGGGGTGAATCTCTAGACCCATAGAAGGGACCAAAGCACCACACGAACGGGGTCAGCGGAAAGCAAAGGCAGAGCATCGATCGAGGGCAAACGAAGTGTCGAAGGCTCACACCGGTGACAGTCGTTCGGAGCACAGTCAGCGATGGAAGGTAGGTGCGGTGGATCCAGGCGACGCATCTTCAGAGCGCGGGGCAGCGTCATCGGTCATCCGACGCCGGGGAATGTCGGTCCATGCGTCCGCGGGGTGCAGGCCGGGCTCCATCCTATTCCGTTTGCGGCCCAGGGACAACGGTGGAACATCCAATTCCATCAGTAAGTCTTCAGCCTCGTTGAGAGATTTGATAGTATAGCTCCTATCTCCGACAGAGGCCTGAAGTGCGAATGGAAACCTCCAACGATACCTGACATTATGGGCCCGGAGGTGGTCTGTCAAGGGTTTAAGGGCTTTACGTCGCTGGAGAGTCCTAGGAGCAAGATCCGAATAGACTTGGACCTCCTTGTTGTCTAGCGATAGAGTGAGTGTCCGGGCAGCCTTCATGATACTCTCTTTGAGAGAATAGTCGGTGAGCTTGACTATAATGTCCCTCGGTCTCTCATCAGTCTTCGGCCTTGGTTTCAGGGCCCTATGCACGCGATCAATCAGGACTTGATCCGGCGGAGTGTCAGGCAACAATTGAGGAAGAAGACCGTGCAACACCTGCGTCACATCAAGGTATGTCTCCGGTACCCCGCGAAGGCGGAAATTCGCCCTCCTCGACCTATTTTCCAGGTCCTCTTGAGCATCCTGCAAGGATTGTACCTCCGTGTGGAGGGAGACGATGTCCTCAGCCATCTTGCCATGAGCACGTTGCAGGGAGGCCTGAGATCGTTCTAAAGTGTCCGTCCGCGTCCCAATCTCGGTGATGTCCCTCTTCAATTCTCGTAGTTCCGTGCGGATATGATCCATCAAATCGTGCTTGACCGAGAGGACAAGAGTTTTGATGTCATCGATATCTTGCCTGGTACAAGCCGCCGCTGTCGCCATGCCGTGCGGTAGGCCCAAAGGCTCGGGTGGAGGCAGCGCGGGAAGCTCAGGGGAAGTCGATTTTCGGTGGAAAATATCTGGAACCGTCGACTTCTTAGTGGACTTGCGCGGTCCCCCGGGCATGCTGCAGAAGATCCCCGCGATTCGGAATGGCTGGGGGTAGAATAACGGCTAATAATAGAAGCTTATGTAGAGGCTTTGTGGAGGAGAAAAGACCCTACACGGCCATCTTGGTTCACGTCCAGCCACGCCCCCCCCTTCCCAAAATACTTTATTTGTTCCGTACTGTACCAATCTCTCTCCCATTAGCTTACATTCAAAAGTTACAAAGCATCATAATGCAATACGTATGGACCAAAAAGAAACCAAGGGTGAGGGCAGACACTCTTTATTTACCTTTGAGAAATGGAGGCATTAGTTGCCCTTCTATTCTCCAGTATTACAGGGCCAACTTATTAGATCAACAACCTGACCTGAATGTAGAGGTCTGGATTGACAAGGGAATACAGCGTCTATCAGACATTTGGGACGGTGAATCTATGATTCCATTTGAAATCCTTCATAAGAAATTCCACATTAGTAACAAAGACTTTTACAAGTACTTACAATTACGCCACGCCTTCCAGTCACTCACACTGTATTCCAATCAAACTGATTCTGATTTGTTTACATGGCTGACGCAACATAATAAACACCATAAAGGCATTTCAAGGTGCTACTCACTACTATTTAAAACCTACCTAGACTGTCCCGACTCCTATAAAATCAAATGGGAAACTGAGCTCCAGACTCGCTTCACTGCAGACCAGTGGCAACGGGCACACACGGTTATACCCTCCGTGTCTAAATGTATCAGCCATCTAGAAACTTCCAAAAAACTGTTGTATCGCTGGTACCTTATGCCGTCACGATTAGCACTTTTCAACCACACTCCAAATACCTGCTGGAGGTGCTCAGATGTAGGTTCATTTCTTCACATTTGGTGGCAATGTCCCAGAATACTGGAGAAAGATTGGTAAATTTTTATCGATCCTTTGTAGGTTTCCTGTTATACTGGATGCCCCCCTAGCGCTACTCAACATTAATGTAGACCACTATTCCCATTTTCATAAGACGGTGGAATTCTAACCTGATATCTTCTCTTAAAGCAGTTATTAAAAGTATAAATTCTAATTGTTGGCACGAATTTAAGATTTCCACTGCCCTAAATGCTACTACTACCTTCTATAACAAATGGGACATATGGTTACACAGTACACACAACACGGTTCAACTATCCTGACCCCTGTACGTCATCAACATTCATTGATTTCATGAGTAAGCAACTTACATGAGTGCAACTTGTTTTTTGTTTTCTGTTTTCTCTTTTATATTGTTTTCTGTTATCTTTTTGTTGCTCTATTTGTCATTTTAGACTGATTTCAACAAGCTCACTCGTGTCATCTGTATAACTTGTATATTTCAACTGCATTACTTCTGTACATTTATACAATTTTGTTTACATTTTCTACCAAAAACAATTTTAATAAAAATTATGTTTTAAAAAAATATACACAATGTTTTCATGGAGTTTTTTTGTTTTTCTGCAAGTTATAGGACAATAAGTACGAGTAGCCTATTGCTATTTCAGAATCATTTTTTTCAAAACTGATCATTCTGCTCGCATGTGCCATTTCGGACGTCTTTGAACTCAGTTCAATGTACCCCATTAGAAAACTTTTTTAAACTACCCCAGGGTTTTTCAAATGTTAGTATGTTAACCCTTTCCATGCATTAATTCTACCACTAGCCTTTGTCAAACTTTGTGGTAGTAATTTTTTGTGTTTTTATTTTTTCAAACCCACATTTTACTTCAGATATGAATTTACTGCTCCTAGTGTATATCACTTTGAAACAATACCCCAATATGTGTTTAGCAACATCTAACATGGTGATACCACCCAGGGTTTGTTAGGTTATTGGAGGGTAAAAAGCCACACTGGGGAATGCACAATTTAGTTTTTTAACTTGGAATTTTGACATGTTGAAAACTCTGCCCCTATATCCTATTTGAGAGATCTTTGAAGTGGGCCAATTCAATTTACCCCATCAAACCATATATTTTTGAAAACTATAAACCCCAGGTTATTGAGGTATTTTAAACATTTCCAGGCAATAATTCTACTATCAGCCTTTGTCAACTTTTGTGGTAGTATTTGTTTGGGGTTTTTTTTCACACACAGGTATAAATTTATAGGTTTGGGCATATGTCTGTAAGGGCACTGGGTGCCAGATCAGATAGGAGTCTCAATGCAGGGGCAGGTTTAGATTCAGAGCATGGCGGTAGGCAGGTTGATGATGTATCCAGTGAAGGGCTGTCCTCCACTTTAGCCTTGATCTTTCTCCTGGGCGCAATCTATAGGTGTTCTCAGCACGAGCAGGATATAAACTTGGGGTGACAAGCTCAGTACAAGCAGAAAACTGTATGCGCACCGGCAAGGCAAGAGGTTAGAAGCAC
The DNA here is from genome assembly GCA_009364415.1 of Spea multiplicata. Taxonomy (NCBI): domain Eukaryota; kingdom Metazoa; phylum Chordata; class Amphibia; order Anura; family Pelobatidae; genus Spea; species Spea multiplicata. Next base: position 56,599 of record VKOC01019715.1, on the reverse strand, counting down.
AGCTGTAACCGCTCTGGCACGGCAGCAGGGCACACAGCAGGAGCACGGCTGGAAGCCCTCTGGCAGGGCACATGGCAGGAGCACGGCTGGAAGCCCTCTGGCAGGGCACACGGCAGGAGCACCACTGGATGCTGACCAAAAGACGGTACAAAGGAGGATCCGAAGAATAGTTGCAGTCCAAGCCAAAGGTGAGAAACCAGAAGATCTCGGTCGATGGGGTACCAAGGGACAAGCACTAGAACGAGGTCAGAGTCCAAAGCTAACACAAAAGACAGACACAGAAGACAGATCACATGCAGCAAAGCAGTAGCTCAGTATACAAGGCCAGGAAGACAATGCTCTAGCACTGAGGTTCGGATAATGCCCGGTTCATATTGGGCCTTAATTGCTTAAACGAGGGGCAGGTGTGTCAAAAACACGCAGGAATAACATGGCCAAGGAGAGGCAGAAAGAAAACAGCAAACCGAGATCAAACGGGTGGAATAGTGGATAGGTGATTCATCTGGTATCCACAAGGTTGCTGGTTCAAATCCTTGCAGATCCTGACAACGTCACTTCCAAACACCCAAACACCCTGGCAATGTCACTTCTAAACACCCAAATATGTGTTGTTTGGAAGTGACATTGTCAGGATCTGCAGAGCTATAAATGTGTTTAGCAACATCTCCTGACTAGAGTAATGCCATCCATGCATAGGTTTGCCTGTTTGGGGGCCAAAGGGTCACATTTGTGAGGTGCACATTTTTCAATATTCAACTTTGACATTTAGTGATCCTGTGTCCATGCCCTATTTGAAACCAGCCAATTCAATTTACCCCATCAAATCATGTATTTTTGAAAAATACACACTGCAGAGTATTTTAAATGCTGGTATTTTAACTCTTTTCATGTACCTTTTCACATGTCAGGTATGTTTGGGGATAGATACACAATGCAGGGATATCTGAAAAAAGAAATAATTATCTCCCATTTCTCCTGAGCACATACATATGTCAGTATCACAAGGTTACAAGACACCCTCAAATCATGAGTTCAAAGATGTTTCAACTATTTTTACAGTTGAACCAGGAAAGTACACCTCATGCTTTTGGGGATAAACCCAAATCTAACAGGAACACACAGGATTGAGTTTTTTTTCTTCTATATTTTCACATTTCTTGCAGGTATCAGAGTTAATATCAGGATTTCCTTTTCCTTGCACACATGGCATGTGTTTTTGCTGAAGTTCCTTCCCTGGAACTTCCCAAGGTTGAAGCACATTTTGTTAAATGCTGTTTTTAGTGTCCTTTCCTTTCCTGGGTTTAGGGCTATTCTTTAAATGTATTTTTAGTGTATCAGACCCAACCAAAACACAAATAGCTAACTTAACAACTTAGTGAGCATACCTAACGGTTAGCTTAGGGGTTAGGGGAGACCATAAGACGTAGCGTTAGTTCTTGTTAGCGGATTATGAAAGTGTTAGGTACGGTTAGATTAGGTTAGTGTTACTGTAAAGTGCTAGCAATAGGGATGTTAACAAATTAGGTCACCGGCTATTGATCGGTAAGACCGATCAATAATCAATAACCTAAAGGGTGAATAGTGGTCACATAGCATTTTGTTAGGTTACGATAACAATAAAAATTAAATATGTGTTTCCGCCCTATTTCCCTGCTTAACGCAGATCTCAAACTATTTTCTAAAATTTTAGCCACTCGGATGCAGAGGTTTATTCCCTCACTAATTCACCCTGACCAAACGGGTTTCACGCCGGGACGTGAGTCCCGGGATAGCACGCTCAGGGCGGTGAACTTGATTCACTCCGCGATAGCCTCCAAGACTGAAACCATCCTCCTGTCAACAGATGCTGAGAAGGCCTTTGACAGGTTGGATTGGTCCTTCATGTTCACGGTCTTAGATCATGGGTTTTGGACCCAACATGCAGCGCTGGGTCTTTTCCCTATATTCCACCCTCGGCTAGGATTCGGGTTAACGGAGTGGGACCAGGCAGGGTTGGCCGCTCTCTCCCTTGCTTTTTTTTTATATTTAGAGCCTTTTATGGAATCGATCCGTCGGAATGTGGACATTCCAGGCCTTCTTGTGGGTGAGACCAGGCACAAAATCCTAGGGTACGCAGATGACTTGCTTTTGATTGTCACGCAACCGCGGCTATCGCTGCCGGTTATTCTCCGCGAGTTTAAGTATGGGGAATTGGCTAATCTAAAAATTAATACTTCCAAATCTGAGATCTTGAACATTACCATGGAGACGCCGGCTGCTCTGCATTTGTGTTCCTGCTTCCCTTTTAAATGGTGCTAGGGGAAGCTAAGATACCTGGGGGTCTGGCTCACGTGGGACTTGTCAGACCTGTACCGACATAACTTTCTTCCCCTATTAGCGATTGTTCAGAGAGATCTGAATAAATGGTCCCCCCAACATATCTCATGGTTCGGGAGAATTAACACGCTCAAAATGGTGGTTTTACCCAAGCTTTTATTTCTGTTCCAATCTCTCCCGATAGAGATTCCCCGGGCCTTTTTACCTTCGGTACGGTCTATGTTTTTGCGATTTTTGTGGTCCAGGGGCCGTCCCAGGATTAAGTTCACTACGTTGTGCAGACCTAAATTGGATGGGAGGGCGGGCCTTCCGGATCCCCGTCTGTACTACCAGGCATGTCATCTTTTGCGGGCCCTGGAGTGGTCCCATCGTCCTGCACATAAGTTGTGGGTCGGTGTTGAGACCCAGGCGATTTCTGTACCGCTGTACCACCTTTTGTGGCTCCCGAGCTTTAGCTCGACATCATCCGTTTGTGAAGGCTACCCTACTCATGCTCTATTCACTGCATCTGACGCACTCCCTGACGTCTTAACCCTCGCCCCCGACGCCTATCAGAAATAATCCCGACTTTCCACAAGGACAGGTTGCTGGTCCTTTTTTGCCCACCGTGCTGACGGACCGGGCTTCGATTTCTGACTCCCTACTTACCGACAGCATACAACCCTTGACTTCCATTCTGCCGGACAGACCTCTTACTGCCCTAGACAATTTTCACTATCATCAACTGCTTATTCCTTATTCCTTAAGAAAACATGCCATGACGCGTGCCCTTACTAATTTTGAACTCTACGAGGCCGTCCCTCCCCACGGCATTTCGATATTGTATCAGCTGCTTCTACAGGAGCACAGCGCTGTCCCTTTACACTTCCAAGGCTTTTGGGAACAGGCGCTACAGATCTCTTTAAGTCCCAAGGATTGGGGTAAAATTTTTCTCCTCACCTATAAAAGCTCACCTAGTACAAAGCTGCAGGAAACCTCTTACAAACTTTTGACCCGTTGGTATAGGTCCCCTGATATACTTCATGCTGCCTTCCCAGATTTGCCTGATACATGTTGGAGATGCGGTTCGGGGGTAGGTGCACTTTTGTATCTCTGGTGGGAGTGCCCGGGGATAGTCCCATTTTGGCGTCAGATCCACTCACTCCTGCCCCTGTTCACGATCCGTCAAATACCATTCTCACCTGCTTTGTTCCTTTTACATCATGCTGAACAATCGGTCGCTAGTTATAAGAAATCGATAGTGCCTCATCTTCTGAATGCCGCGAAAGCCTTGATACCGCCCACTGGAAGGAGCCTTTGCCCCCTTCTTTTAGGGAGTGGATCTTGAAAGTGGAGCGGATTAGGTCTCTGGAGGAACTAGTCATGTCCTCTGATGACCAAGGTGAGAGGTACGGGAAGATGTGGTATTATTGGATGGAATACGTTGCAAGCGCCGATGTTCGGGCTCTTTTGGAGTCGTGAGTGGTCGCTTGGGTGGGGCGCTGTGCTGATCCATGGACGTATGGGAGCGCTAATCCAAATGTGTGTGTAAGGTCAGAGTGCGCGTGTACAGTGAAGGAAAACATTTACCCACTGACAAAGACATGATCCATCTATAATTTTAATGGTAGGTTTATTTGAACAGTGAGAGACAGAATAACAACAAAAATATCCAGAATAACTCATTTCAAATAAATTATAAATTGATTTGCATTTTGATTTTGATTTGAAGTAAGTATTTGATCCCCTATCAATCAGCAAGATGTCTGGCTCCCAGGTGTCTTTTATACAGGTAACGAGCTGAGATTAGGAGCACTCTCTTAAAGTGAGTGCTTCTAATCTCAATTTGTTACCTGTATAAAGGACACCTGTCCACAGAAGCAATCAATCAGATTCCAAACTCTCCATCATGGCTAAGACCAAAGAGCTGTCCAAGGATGTTGGGCACAAGATTGTAGACCTACACAAGGCTGCTACTGGTCGTGTTTGGAGGAGGAGGAATGCTGCCTATGACCCAAGAACACCATCCCCACAGTCAAACAGGAGGTGGAAACATTATGTTTTGGGGGTGTTTTTCTGCTAAGGGGACAGGACAACTTCACCGCATCAAAGGGTCAAATCTTGGTTGGGAACCCCGGTCCCTCAGGCATTGAAAATGGGTTATAGATGGGTATTCCAGCATGACAATGACCCAAAACACACGGCCAAGGCAACAAAGGAATAGCTCAAGAAGAAGCACATTAAGGTCCTGGAGAGGCCTAGCCAGTGTACAGACCTTCATCCCATAGAAAATCTGTGGAGGGAGCTGAAGGTTCGAATTGCCAAACGTCAGCCTCAAAACCTTAATGACTTAGAGAGTTTCTGCAAAGAGGAGTGGGACAAAATCCCTCCTGTACAATCCTGGTGGCCAACTACAAGAAACATCTGACCATTGTGATTGTCAAAATTGGTTTTCCCACCAAGTACTAAATCATGTTTTGCAGAGGGGTCATATACTTATTCTAAGTAAAATTCTAATAAGTGCATAACTTATTTAAAATGTGTTATTCTGGATTTTTTGTTGTTATTCTGTCTCTCACTGTTCAAATAAACCATTCAAATTATAGACTGATCATGTCTTTTTCTGTAGGCAAACTTACAAAATTAGCAGGGGATCAAATATTTTTTTCCTTCACTGTATGTCTGTGTAAGGACTGTTGTACCTACCGTGTCTGCTGCGGTCCCACGCCGGTTGGCCACAGGTGGGCGGCTTTCGCGCGATGACGCGCACACGTCCTCTCTGTACACAGAGGGACGTGCGCGTCGACGCAGCACACTCCAGGTGGTCACATGACGCAATGCGAACTGCCGTTGCACGCCCATGACGCACCAACCGTCCTGTACAAGCTCCCGTGGTGTGTCAGCGGCACTCGCAGGGTCATGAGCGAGTTGTGGGTTTAGCACACACAGATGCTATTTTTGTTTATCACGACGACGCCATTCGTGTGCGTCGGTCTCAATGACGTCACCTCGCTTCCCATTGGACGATAGTTTGAGAAAACCTTTAAATTGTTTTTATTAACTTACAAACGCTAATGAAAAAACCTACCAAATAGATTCTACTATTTGTCCTATTCTCAATGTTTTTGTGTTTTTTTCCTTTTTAGCATATCGCTATTTCAAAACCATTTTGTTTCAAATATGGTCATATTGCCCTCGTGTCCTATTTTGGACATCTGTGAAGCCCGCCAATTTAATTTACCCCATCAAACCATATATGTTTGAAAACTAGACACCCCAGTGTATTTCAAATACTGATATTTGAACCCTTTCCAGGCACTAATTCTACTACCAACTGTAGTCAAAGTTTTTGGAAGTATTTTTTTCTTTTTCACACACATTTTACTTGAAGGGCAGCTACTCTTCATTGGCTGATGCCAGAGGGGCCCCTGCCAGCGACCAATAGAGTCGCTCTTACAGACCTTTAACTCCTGGAACCGAATCCATTGGTCTCCCCAGGCAAAGTTGCTCAGAGGTGTACCTTGCCCTGCGCTTTGCCAGGGGGATTAAAATCCCTGTTCCTCCCAGGCCAAGTTGCTTAGAGCGGTTGTCTGAGTCTGCCCCTTAATGCTCAGATGGTAGATAAATGGAACAGCCTCCCATCAGAAGTGGTAGAGACAATAAGGGAATTTAAACATGCAAATGATAAGCCGAAAGCTTTCCAAATATAAGGCAATTCAATGACTGATTAAAACCTTACATCCAGTCTTACATCAGGAAAAATGGGCAGACTAGATGGGTCAAATCTACTAAGTGGTGTGAAGCATTTAAGATTTCAGTTTGTTTCTGTTACTTTTGCATGTTATAGGTAAATAAAGGGAGGAAAATACATTTGGGGGTTTTGTTATGTGCTTTTGCAACCATATCATGTGATCAGATGCACGGTTTAACTTAAAGTAGGCATCTATGAATAGCATAATTTGGTTTGGAGAACAAATATAGGTTTCCCCAGTTTATATGGTTGTCACCTTAATATAGCAAAAAAAATGTGCCCCTACACCAAGTTCTTAAAGGGTAATATATAACTTGTTTCCAACACGGTGCAAAATTTTAGATAATTATAGGATTGCATGTTATTTTGTATTGTTTTTTTTTGTTTGTTTGTTTTTTGTTACCACTGAAAATATTTTTTTCATCAAATGTCTTTTAATAAAGATATGATGTGTAGCCCCCAAAACAGAGCACAAAAACTAAATTCTATGCAGCTCTCCAGTGTCAGGTTTACAACCTAAATTAGGTTTGCTACCAGAACAAGTCTTGATCTAGAAAGAATCACTAAGAGGTAGGTATGACAGCATCCAATCACCAAAAAAGTAATAGACTTTATATGTTTATTTTACACAAAGGGGTTAGTGGCTGAAATAAAAAGTATTACCTCATATTTCCTTATAAGAACTACCTCAATGTGACTGCTGTGGATCAGTGCAATTGTCCTCCAGTAGAAGATGTAAAGGTTAATATAGTAACATAATACAATTACACACGGAGGGACATTAGATTGTTCTAACTTAAGACCAGAAAGAGTTTACAATGCAGACACAATGGATCACTAAATTGGCCTACAGGCTCTTACAGCCAATGTTGTTTTACCTGTAAAAGACAATAAGGATACACCTAAATACAATATACAGTATAGCTTTGCTAATGCTTTTTTATGAAGTTCTTTTTGGCTCTAAAGATGACTTTGAGACTAGCAGGGTATAACCTACCAAGACAGAATTATTGTATCGTGGAGGATCATATAAAATTGGTGGCTAAACTAAGGTGCATATGCCCCACTAGGTACCCCGAGGCATGGTTCGCAATTTTTACCTTAAATGTTTTCTGTAAGTGGGCAAAAAAACAGACTGAAACATAAAATGTGGCAAATGAAGTCTCGTTTGTTATTTACAGCAAAGACTTACCCCCCCAACTGCTGAGTCACCGTGCACTCAGCGTACAGTCAATGCCCAGATCATCCTGCATCTGGTGTGACACTTGAGTCCGAGGGGCAGACTAGGAGCTCAACTTTGTGTGGTGTAATTAGACTTACCCAGGCTGCCTTCAGCTTGCACCAGAAGGTTTTTCCTTACAGTTGTTTGAGCTGTGATTCCTCTGAAGCCACCACATTGCTGTCTTTTTCCGTGCAATCCTGCACGGTTTGATTTTGTGTCACGGTAGGGGTGTTTTGGCTTGAGCTGGGTGAGACGCCCGTCTGTGTTGATCCGGCTTGGCTCTGCTGAGCGAGAGGGATAACATTCTGTGTGGCGGGGGTAATTGGCCGGGAAGGTATGGGATTTGGTGGCCTGTTACCGTCCCTTTGCTGGGGGTATTGGAAAGACCTCCCCATAGAGCGGTAGCTTGTAAAATTAAATGGCTGGGGAAGAAAAGGGTTAAAGTATGTTGACTGAGGGTTAAAAGGTCCCGTGTAGCCTTGGAGGTTCACTGGATTATCAGTGGGGTTTGGTGGAAGAGAGCTCCCGCCTAACCCGAGTGAATGGGGTTGGGGGCCTGGGGAGGGTGTATGTATGGCAGGGGGGATATGATAACATTATATAAATATATGCAGGGCCAATATAAAGAGCTCTTCAGTGACCTGTTCATTAACAGAAATATACAAAGAACAAGAGGTCACCCTCTGAGACTGGAAGAGCGCAGGTTTCATATAGACGGCAAGAAGGGATTCTTTACAGTAAGGACAATAAAGGTATGGAATTCACTGCCAAGGAGGTGGTGTTATGCAATACATTAGATACCTTCAAAAAGGGCCTCGATATTTTCTTAGAAGACATGACATACAGGATATAAATAGAATAACAGTAATATTTCAGAGCTTCTTGATCCAAGGAGAAATCCGATTGCCCTGAGTAGCTTAATTAGGGGTTTTTTTGCCTTTTTTTGGATCAAGAATAGGAAGGTTAGGTAGAAGGGTTGAACTTGATGGACTTAGGTCTTTTTTCAACCTTATGAACTATGATGGGGAGGTTACTCTTAGGTGTGGGGATGGTGGGATTTATAAAAAAATTAGGGGGAACTGGTAAAGAGGGGGTTAAATGAGTATAGGGGAACAAACATTACCCTATGATTGCTAGCTTTTGTCAGCAAAGGGTTAACTTGAAAAAAGAAGCAGAACGTTCATTTCCAGCACCGTGGGGGGAAGATCTATACACTTCCGGTCCGTCCGTTCCGGGTCATTTGGAGTAGGCTCAAGCCTACCCTCGCTAGTTAGGCCGGATGGATAGTCCCCTGACCTTACAGTCTCCTGATGGGAGACTGCTTGGATGGGATCCGCAGCACTGGACGACGGGGAAGGGGGTGGGCCACCACAGTAGCGGTACTGGCCTGGGTAGGGGACGGGAGGGGGCTGGGGAAAAGGGAAAGAAGAAGTAGGACGAGAGGGACGATGATGCCAGGGGATCTCCTCGGAGGTCTAATTTTTCTCTTTTTCTTTTCCAGGTGAGCTCCTGTTCCAGGTTGATCGAGCAGGTAGAAGGCCTCGGCTTCAATTCTTCTCCACAGCGGGTCCAGCAGCAGGGTCTGAAAACACAAAGCAGAAAAGTGAGTAATAATCAAATGGCAAAGAGAGCCCGTTTAAGAGCCGCTTAATTTGCCTAATCTCCTTTCCCTGCCCTAAATTCTCCAGCCTTTGCAGTTAGCCCAGCCTGCAGCTCTTTGTTACCTGAAGGGAACTATTGCATGATGGGTTAACCTGGACACCATTTGAGGTGTACCTAGGGACAAAGCACCTTAATGGTGCTCGTTCCCAGGCAGTCCCTCGCTAGTTTCTAGGCTCTAATTTCAGAATAAACTATTTTTGTCATCACCAAAATGAATTTAATCCGTATTTCTAAACCTCCGCTGAGATCATTCATCAGCTATAGCATGAGAAAACCTAAGCAAGTAACAATTAGGGAAAAAATCAATAACGTGAAAACTGAGCCATATTAACTCTTTGTGATATACTACAGGTCTGCCTGGCATTTTAAGAGTTACCGTCTCCCCTTAATAAAGACTTCACTTGTGTTTACAGTGGGTGAAACATACCAGATTCAAACCTTTAGGCAAAAGAAAGTGTTTCATATACAAAACCATAGGCGTATTTACAGATAATTGAGATTGTCAAATGCTTCAGTATAATGACAAAGTACAGAGATCCCCCTAAATTCAACAGCCTTGCTGTTTTTTGTTTTTTCAATGTTTTGCCCCAAGGGCTTTTGTTCCAGGGATAGGACAAATTAGGATCTAGCTTCTCTAACATGGGAGGAACTCTGTGATTTTTATATTTTCATCATAGTCACACATATGGATTTTATTTTAGACCTCAGCCACACACACACAAACAGTAAAGGGGAAAATCCCTCCATTCCAGCATATGCATGACTTTTTTAATGTTGCTATAAAATACAGTAGTTTTCAAACTGTGCACTTTGAAAAACACCTACAGTCTGAAGTCACAAAATCAGCACAGTGTTCCCTGTCAATATTTGTATTTAACATACATACATTTTTTTGCACATTTAAATAGCTAACTTTCTTTTTCCCCATCATAGAAAAAACATTGCATATTATGCAATTAGATATGGATTAGCTAATAACAACTGCATAAGAAGTACCTTGGAATACAGATATTTCTAACAGTAATTTATTTTTTTTTAAAAAAGCACAAATAAATCTTTAAAACATTGGTAGTGATATATATGTTTTGCTCTGTTACAACTAAAGTAAGTTTCTGCTCATTTTCAGTTAAAAGTCAATGGTTGTTTTATTTTTAGAATATTTTGTCTATGTTTGAAATGTCTTTTTTTTAAGAAATACATTTTGTTGATTTGCTAAGATTGAGAGCAGAACTAAATTTCTCAGAACAGAGAATGTCATAAACTGTTTTTTTTTGCCTCCAGTTTCTGCAAAAGAGATCCAAACACAAGAATATGATATTGAGGATCTAGTGTTTAAATCTAAATTGTTCAATATATAAAATAAAACATATAATCTACTATGTAAACATTTATGAGCTTTTCGAAAGTTACATGAAAAACAATTATTCGTTACAATATTTTTGGTGAATAAGGAATAATATAGAACAGATTAATAATATAGCACAGCATTAAATGTATCAAAAACTTAATTATGTAGAAAGTTTTTTTTTATCTTCTGGTTGATAACCAGAAGATAAAAAAACTTTCTACATAATTAAGATAACCAGAAGATAAAAAAAAATGTTTACATAGTAGATGATATGTTTTATTTTATATATTGAACAATTTAGATTTAAACACTAGATCCTCAACTAGAATTTTCCATGTGACATATATCTTTATATATACATATAATATATATATATATATTTGTGAAATATAAGTGGATATAATGTAAATAACTTTATTCGGAAAAGTTATTTAAAGATTTTTTCATATTCATTATTGAAATAGTTTCACACTTTGTTTCATGTTTTTTTGTTAATTAATGCAGATGTTTTCTTTTTAAAAAAATCACATTTCAATAATATATCTTAATTATCAATTATAACTCATTAAAATACCAAATATCAGTTTATATGTAAGACACAAATATCTGTATGTCTGTATCTATGCCAACCTTTTTACACCCATGGTGCACCCAGCAATACATTGACCTTCTTTAACCCCTTCAATCCCAGTGTTTTTGGGTGCCTCAAGTCCCGGAGCAATTTTGCCATTTCAGCGACTATTCTCCTTTCCTGTGAATAGTGTACCCATGTAATCTATATATTGTTTTTTTAAGGAGAGATAGAGCTTTCTTTTGATACCATAGTTAGATGATTAGCTGAACATTTAGGATGAGAAATTTTGTAAAAACTAGCGAAAATTAGAAAAAAACACCTATTTTTTATAAATTTTCCCTCTGGATCCTCACAAAATTAGGTAAAGTGATGGAAAATCCCCTCCAAATTTATCAATTCAGGTGTCCTGATTTCAGAAATACCTAATTTATATAGATTTTCCATACTTTGCAACAATTATAGGGAACATACTATAAGGCATCATACGTAGAATTTTTATGCTTATGGGTTTGGGGGTTGTGAATGGGGGCAGGAGGGTTATATTGTTTGGATGTTGTGTTAGGGTAATGGATGTAAGGTGTTTTTTCTTTTTTATTATTTTTACAAATATTATTATTTTGTAATTTTATTTTTTTATTTTTTTATTTTATTTTAAATGTTAGAGTTGTTAGAGGTCCTCATATGGACCTCTTGAACATGTTATTAATGCCAGTGATGTCACAATGACATCACTTAGCTCACTTTATTGTTTTTTTTTATTTTTTATTGTATTATTAAGTGATTTTTTATTTTTTTTTAAATCACTAATATTTTTTTGTTTTGTGTTTCAGTATTTGAGGAGGGTGTTTATAGTTTCTCACTCTCCTCCCTGCCATCCCCCTGCACCAATCACACTGTGATCTCTATGCAAGTCCCCACAGACTTGCATAGAGATCGCAGTGTCTGTGCCTCATTGGAGCAATTGGATAATCCTGCAGGGGATATCCTGCCCTCCGTTGGCCTTCTGGGTGACGTCAGCAGATAGGAGGTAAAAGCCTTTAACAAACCACTCTAGTCCAAGGATACTATTTATTCACAAATATATTGTCTTTTATATGGTCATTTCTGACAAAAGGGGGTATAGATAGACAACACCTACCTGCAAAGCTGGGTTTTGTGTTATTCTGTTCATCTGTATATTTGCAGGTAAACATAAATAATGTTTCTATACATTATTTATGTTTACTTGGAAATATAGGAATTGTATGTCTTATTCAGTTGATCAATACCTGGAGTGCTGTTTCCATGTGTTGTTTATTTGATTTATACCTTCAGTGCTGAGTTTACATGTGATTTCCAGTTGATCTATACCTGCAATTCTGGGTTTGTGTGTTCTGTTGGTTTATACCTGCAATGCTATGTTTCCATACATTATTTATGTATACCTGCAAATACAAGGGTTTTTTTGTCTTATTCAGTTGCATCTGCTGTTTCCATGCGTTGTTTATTTGATCTATACCTGAACTACAGGGTGTACGTATAAGAGGGGTATGGTTTAGTGAATGAGGGGAAATAGGGACTCTGGGGATGATTACAGGGGAGAGGACCTCTCAATGTCACGGTGCAGTCAGAAGGAGGGAAGACTGCACTGACTCTCACTATCTTCCCCTGATCTGCAGTCAGTGTGGCAAATATATATTTTTTGGTGTGGTAGTGGAGGGAGTGATTGCATGCAAGGGAGCGTTGAGCGGGGCCCAAGGAAATGCTTGGGTAGAGTCCAATTTTTTCACTATAAAATATATTGGCAACAGGGTTTAATATTTATATATATTGCCGCCAGCGTCAAATACTTAATCATATATTGGGTTGCAAGTGGCTTAATCATTAATATATATCGGCAGCAGGGACGAATTTTAATATATATCAGCAGCAGAAGCTAATATTATATATTTGCAGTAGGGGCTAATATTAATAAATATTGGATGCAGGGTCAAATATTAATATTTATCGGCAGCAGGGTATAAATTTTATGTATGGTATATCGGCAGCAGGGTATAATATAAGTATATATCTACAGCAGGGGCTAATATTAATATATATCCGAAGCAGGGTATAATATTTCTATATATCGGCAGCAGGGTCTAATAGTTATATATATATTGGCAGCAGTGGCTAATATTAAAGAATGAAAAATAACTGCCAGTTCAGCTGTTATTTTGAAATCATATTTCAATTACTGTCTTTACTTCAAAGAGATAAGTACATATTATGTAGTTAAAAATGCACGTCTAATGTATATAATATATATATATATATATATGGTGTATATGTACCGTTTTATAATTGGCCCCCCTACTTTGGTCCCTGGCTAATATGTAAGCTATCCTTACTAATTACGTTTTAGTCTGTACGTATTATTATTATTATTATTATTATTATTATTCCTATTATTATTGTTTTCTTAGTAATAACAACACCATCATTATAAGCATTATTATTTTTATTATTATTACTAATGTGCAAATGACCCTGTTTTTGAGGTCTGTGTGTTGGAAGACTGTATAATGGAAGATATATTGAAATTAGTTAATAATAACCTAATGGTGGAATCTGTTTTCAATATATCTATTCAATAATATTTTTTGACTGTTCATTTGAGATTATCAACTGGGAGACTGATGCATGACTAACCTCATCTAATATATTCTCCCAACCTCCAACAATATTTGATTTTGACAAATATCCCAGCAAAGCCTAAAAGGTCACAGTTTAAAATTAATAAAATATAGAATAACAATCTTTAAAACAAACTAATTTTGTCATATAAAGGACCAACATAAAACATAAAGATGTAACTTGAAAAAAAAGACCTGTGCCATTGTTATCATGATTTGTTGTTCTGTACAACAATGTTACACATAAAATGTCACATATTTAACCCCTTAATGACAAAGCCTTATATGTACGGGCTCAAAATGCATTGTTTTCAATGGGTTTAGGGACCGCCCATTGTCCTTAAGGGGTTAAACAGAGACTGTACGTATGGATTGTCCTGCCTACAAAAGCTAACAACCTTCTAAGTACCTCTAATTAATTTCTATGTAGCATTGCATGACTGTAGTAAACTTTAATGTTGGTGGTTAAACATTTTTTTATTCTGTGGCCTCATCTGAAAGCAGCCCTTTTAGGGATGATCACAGGTAGCATACATATTTATCAAGAGTGATGAATGGTTTTAGGACATTGTAACCCAATTGGAACATTATATTTCTTTCTATTTTGGTACACAAACCATACATACATGTATATATTTGAATGTGTGATAGAAGTGTTGTTCTTATCTCTTTAATAACTGACACAGTCGTGACCAAGTAAAAAAAAATAAAAGTTAAAAATACTTCTGACTCTTGATATATATTGGTGTGAATATAAAAATACACGATTGTTAAATGTATCTCAATATTTTCCAAGGCCAAGCAGCTGCACACAAGCTGAAGATCACTACGCACTATACACAACACCAAACGTCGTCTAGAGTAGTGTAAAGCACACCGCTACTGGACTGTGGAACAGTGGAAAAGTGTTCTGTGGAGTGTCAAATTTTGCTTCACTATCTGGAAGTCTGATGGTTGAATGTGGGTTTGTTGGGTGCAAAAATAACATTCCCTGCTCGAATGCATAATGGCTACTGTAAAGTTTGGTGGAGTAGGTTCAGGTTTTTGACAAGGATACTTCTCCATGTAGTTTATCGCATATCAGATTTATTACATTACCTAGTTAAGCCTAAATTGTCACTAAGTGCATTCACCCACATGCACATTGTTATATTTGCATTATGTTTTCTTTGCTTTATGGAGGGTCTTTGGATGATTGAATTGTATATTGATTCATTAAAGGTTATATTTTTACCTTTTGGTTGTTTTTTCTTCTCCTTTTCTTTGAATTACTCAATAATTATTTTGTGATTCAGTTCCTCGTAGATAGGAAATAGGTCATATGCCCCCATTGCTGTATCACACCAACCTGACAACCTGATAACAAACAGAGTTGAAGAATATCACTCTTTCTGCCTGTAACCTAGCTAGAGGTTTATCTGGGTTTTCTGGCAGGCATTAAATCCTTTCCTATGGGGCAACAATGGTCAAGTGGAAAACCTTACACTACACCAATCTGTGTCAAGGCCCCATATTGTGTGACCCTTTTTTTGTTTGAGGAACTCCTGGGGTAGATGCCAATGATGATAGTTCTAGAAAGTATCTTTGCTGGATCCATACCTTTAAATAGACAAATCTTGATACATGCAAAATGGTGTTTGAAAAGGTCATTACATTTTTAACTAACCTTAACTTGACCATGACTTAAATTGTGTGACCTCTCCCAAGTGCAACCGCTCCGGTTCCACTCCGGCAAGAATACAAAGATCAACAGCCGCGTGAGCAGATCCGGAAGGCAGTAACAGAGATCTATCGACACAAGCGTAAAATCAAACAGGTTTTATTAGTCCTCTTGAGGAGCCATAAGAGGAATACAGTAGACTTGTGCATTCGTCTTCGGGCGAACATGAAAACGAGCGTGAAGAGGCTGTTTTTTTGTTCGTTCCGAAGGAACGTAGAACAGAATACAGTGCCGGCAAACCGTAGGCGAAGACGAAGACTCACAACCACGAAGAATCGAGTCTTCGTTTTTGCCGCGCAACCGCCAAAATTTCAAACAGGAGTGAGCTGATCCTCGTCTGTCCAATCAGCTCACTCTTGTGACGTCACGCTAAGGGTCTCGTCCAATGCCTGTGCTGCTGTTTTTTTAATTCTGAAGGCGCCTTTATAAGACCAGAGCTTGCCTGAGAGATCCATTCATTTTTCGCTGTGACTGCTTTGGCAACACTGCTGTGCTGCATCCGAGCGTTACAGAGAGAGATTGTTCTGTTCTGTGTGAGACTGGTAAGCCTTAGCCTGCCATTTCTCACAGTGTACTTCATCCTCACTTCAGTGCTACTTAATATAATTAATAATAATAATTTGATTAATTTAATTTTTTTTAATTTAATTTGTCATCAACTGTAGTGTAAGTGCTGTTGAGTTGACAGTGCACCCAGTGCCTCAGTGGCACTGGGGTGCCCTTGCCCTGGGCTGGCACTAGTGCCTATTGCCTGTCCTGCTTAAATAAATTAAATAGAATTTATAAATTACAATTTAATAGAATCTATAATTTAATAGTTCATTATAATATTATATATATATATTTGTCAGTCATATATATATATACTATAGTATACTAGTGTAGAGTGTACTGTAGACATTCATCTACTAGTGTCTAATTTAAAATCAGTAATATTAATTAATATAATTAATAATTGAATTCATTATAAAATTATATATATATTTGTCAGTTATAGTTAGTAATAGTATACTAGTGTAGAGTGTACTGTAGACATTCAAGACATCTACTAGTGTCTAATCTAAAATCAGTAATATCAATAATTCTCTAATTCTTTCTTATCTTAATAGTTAATTAAATTAGCTATAAATAAAAGTAATAATATTAATTAATTACTACTAGCGTATAGTTCAGCTAATCTTATTAGTACTGGTGCTGCAGCTCTATAGTTTGTGCTTTGTTTTAGCAACAGTAAGAGACCAAGTCAATTTTTCTTAATTAATCTTTCATTTTATTTCATTTGTTTTGCTCACCTCAGTCCATCAGTGAAGTGAACTTGTTGGGCTAGTGAGTGCAGCCGCATAAGTGCTGTGGTTTTTTTTGATCAGCAAGCAGTGACGTTAACTGTTTTGCAAAGATTTTCTCATTTATTTTACATTTTATTTCAATTTTATTAAAAGTACCCTTAGTGTTTTGCTCACCTCAGTCCATCAGTGAAGTGAACTTGTTGGGCTAGTGAGTGCAGCAAGCAGTGAAGATAACTGTTTTGCTGTGACATTTTATTTTATTTCTAATTCTTTTCAAGAAAAATTGACTGTGACGAGCTGTACTAAGCAAAGCTTCAAGCTACTAGCTGTAGTACTAAAATAATTCTAATCTTCTTTAATCTTAATCTATAATATATTATAAATAATAATATTCTAATTCATAATCTATAATATAAGTAATTCTAATTCTAAATTCTAATTCATAATCTATATTCTTCTATCTATGATACATAATATATAAGTAAATTAGTTCTAATCTATTAATATTATATAACTTAATATTAATTAATAAATCATATACTGAATCTGATTTAACCTCACTTTAGCTTAGTGGGCTTTAGAGCGTCTGCCTAGAGGTAGACTTATAGTAAGGAAATATAGCTTTAGCATAGTAGTAGGCTAAGCTCTTAGGCCCGTGTAAATTCAAATTAAAAATAAAATACTGCTAGTTATATAAATAGTTAATCTTGAGTTAATAATTTAAATAACTTTAGCACTTTGGCAGATTGCACACAACAGCACAGTGCAGTAGTGCATAGTTTTACTTTTTAAGCAGTAGCACTGAAGAGAACTTCCTCTAATTTTTTTGTCTTTAATTTGTTTTTCCTTTTTTTTATTTTTATTTTTTTATAGTTTTTTAAACACTACACTACACTACACACACAACACAAAATTTGAAATGGATCCTCCTTTTGGGACTAAGGACGGACAAGCTCCATCTACCACCACCACCAGCACCACCACCAGTTCTAAGATGCAGCCTTTGCGTCAGTCTAGTCGGCCAAGTAGGCCAAGCTCTCGCTTATCATTTGGGGAAGCATTGCTTGAAGGATCATCAAGTAAAGGAAAGGCACCAAAAGCAGGCAGTAGTAGTGCGGCTAGGCCTACAAGCTCTATGTTTTTTTACGGAAAGCCTAAAGCACCAGAAGCACGTTCAAAGTTAAAGGGTAGCACAAGTAGTACTAGCCCAGTGACTAAAAAGAAGTGCCTTTTGCCCCAAGCAGCATCTTCCCCATCCACAAGCAGCATGCACGGTACCAAGCAGAGCCAAATTAGCAGCAAGACTCAGAGGGGTCCCAAACCAAAGCGATCTCATTCCTTTGTAGGGAAACCACCACCACCCCCACCTCTACCGCGTCTACCACCACTAGTGCTGCGCCTACTGTTCCCACCGGTACCGCCACGCCATGTCCTCCTAGTACCTCTAGCAAGCCACCAAGTCCTTACAATATTTTTGTAAAGACAGTTAGAGAGATGGCTACACATAGTACTGGAAATCCAGCTAGCGAGGTACCAGAGGAGCCTGAGACTGAGAGGCCAAGTGCAGAGTCTGTTCTTCCTGCTCGTACTACTACTACTACTAGTCACGATATGAGTCTTAGCTCCAGCCTAGCAGGAATTCCATTTGATCTGGCTAATGAAGAACTAGACTATGAGCCAGAGGAAGTAGAGGAGATGAGTGGCCAGGAATTAAGATTCCTCAGGGAGCAGTGTACAAATGACTAGTGCACAATTTTCCCCTGAGCCTCCACCTTCTCCGCTGCGATCATCACCACCACCAGCAAAACCTACCAAATCTGCTAGACTTAAAGCAATTAGCAGTCCCACTATGGCCAGTACTGGTAGTACCACCAGTGCCACTACCACCACCACCACTAGTTCTGCCGCTGTTCATCCACCCCGAGCAGTACAAGCAGCACCCAAGGCACACCCCAAGGCTATGCGCGCCCCAATTTGGGAGCACTTTGAAAATGTGGAAGAAGGGCGCTATGGAAAGTGCAAACACTGTGGGAAGCTAATAAGCAGAGGGAAAGTGTCTGGCCATTTCACCAGTGCTAGCATGAAGCATCACCTCAGCACTCAACACAACGCTGTGCTATTGGGGAAAGATGCAAAAGTAAAACGTAGTGCAGGCAGTGCTAAAACCCCAACAGCTGCTTCTGAGCCAATAGCAGCAGCTAGTGCTGGCAGACAGAGACCAAGGCAGGTTGGAGCACTGCATGCCCAGCCCACCCTGGAAGAATTTGGGGCATTCCACTCCAAGAGAACGATGCCCAAACAGCAGGCCAATAAAGTAACGCAACTTATTGGTCAGTTCATTGCTGTTGGAGCGGCTGTGGCTCCACAATACACAGTTCCGTCACGTTCCACTTTCAGCAGGAACATTGTCCCCTCATTGTATCGGTCCTGTGTTGCAGCAGTGAAAGAGGAGCTTTCCAAGGCTGCTGGTTAGTGTGTTCATTTCACTACAGATTTGTGGAGTGCACCTAGCGCCCAGCATGCCTTTCTTTCTTTGACAGCACACTGGTGGCAGCCCGGTGTGTCTAAGGAAGCTGCTGCAGCAGGCTACCGATCATTCCTGCTCCATGCAGAAGTGATGGATGAAAAGCACACTTCCCAAAATATTCTGCATGCAATTAGGAAAATGTTTAGCCTTTGGGTGGGAGCAGAGGCGGGCACCAATGTTGAAGTTGGTTTTGTGGTAACTGACGGAGGTGCCAATATGGTGAAAGCGCTGCGAGATGGTCATATTGTTGGTGTGCGCTGTGCAGCCCACATCATCCATCTTGTAGTGAAGGCAGCAATGTCAGAAGGAACTAATGTGGCAGCAGTAGTTCTGTCCCGCTGCAGAAAGATCGCTGGGCACTTTCACCATAGTGTTAAGGCTAGCCAACTTTTGAGGGAAGAGCAAGAGAGGTCAGGTCTTCCCGTACACTGCCTACGTCAGGATGTCAGTACACGGTGGAACTCCACGTTAGACATGCTGGAGAGGATTTTGGAGCAGCAGAGGGCAATCCATAATCTTGCCTCAGAGCACAATATTGGGATTACATCTCCATTGAATAGGGAGGATTGGACAGTGATCGCCCAGCTAGTGGCAGTCCTTAAGCCATTCAGGGATGCCACAGAAAATTTAAGCTCAAACACTGCCAGTCTGGCCCAGGTAATTCCAGTGTTCTCCCATCTAGGCAGCAAGATGGATGTGTTCCTTGAAAACCGTGAGGCTGTTCAAGGTGGCACTCTACATCCTGACGTAGCAGCCATAGTCAGGAAGCTGAAGGATCTGCTAAAAGTACACCTTCGCAAACGAATGGAAGAGAGTCCCGAAATGATGCTAGCGTGCCTTTGTGATCCAAGAATTAAGGGAAAGCTAGCTTTGAAATTCAATGTTCTCAGTAGCTACCGGGAGCAATTGGTCAACAAGGTGCGTGACTGGCAGCGTAAAATGGGAATGCTGTCCGAGGAGGGTGAGGTGCAGGAGGAGGAAGAGATGATGTGGTCTGCTACCCCTAGCAGCAGCATCAGCAGCAGTGCCACAAGCAGCACAACACAGCTGAGTGGAGCAGCTGCGTTTTGGGAAGAGGCACTTGGCAGTATAGTTGGACCATCTGACAGAGCTAGCAGCAGAAAGGAGAGTAGTGCTGCTGAAATGGTCAAACTTTACCTCTGTGAAGTTCCTTCTGCGCCTAATGTTGATCCTCTTAGCTACTGGGATGAAAAGAAGAGTGTGTGGCCTGCACTCTCATGGGTTGCGCAGCAGCTTCTATCATGTCCGCCAACCACTGTTCAAAGTGAGCGCGTGTTTTCTATGACTGGAAACATACTGAGTCCACAGCGCTCACGCATGGCACCTCATCTGATGGAGCAGATTGCCTTTCTTAAATTCAATCTGCCCAAATTGGGTTACCCAGCTCTTAGCTTGGAAAGTTAAATTTTTTCTCTCTAATGTTTAAGGTAGTTTCTCCCCCTGGTTGCACTTGCTGCGGTGTGGCAATGCCTGCTACCTCCGCTGGTGTAGCCAATTTACGCTAGGGCCTAGTGTCTGAGCTCTGTAAGTCCGCTCCCAAACGCCTAGGACTGACAGTCTTTGGATGCTTTGCCCTGGGGTGAAACAGGTGAGCGGGTCGTCAATTGCCCACTCATTCACCTTTTTCAGTTTCCAACGCTGCTGCTGGTGGTGGTGCCAGTATCTTTTGCCAGTTCGCTTCCTGGCTGAAATCATGCCTCAAATGTCCCTAATGGAAAGGGTAGTTTCTCCCCCCTGGTTGCACTTGCTGCGGTGTGGCAACGCCTGCTACTTCCGCCGGTGTAGCTAGCTTATGCTAGGGCCTAGTGTCTGAGTTCTGTAGGTCTGCTCCCAAACGCCAAGGACTGACAGTGTTTGGATGCTTTGCCCTGGGGTGAAACAGGTGAGCGGGTCGTCAATTGCCCACTCATTCGCCTTTCCCAATGCTGCTGCTGGTGGTGGTGCCAGTGTCTCTCTTCAATGCCAGTTCGCTTCCTGGCTAGTGTCATGCCTCAAATGTCCCTAATTGTAAGGGCAGTTTCTCCCCCCTGGCTGCGTCTGTCTGCCGTGTGGCAACGCCTGCTACCTCTGCCGGAGTGGCCAGCTTACGTTAGGGCCTTGTGTCTGAGCTCTGGAAGTCTGCTGCCAAACGTCTAAGACTGACAGTGTTTGGATGCTTTGCTCTGGGGTGAAACAGGTGAGTGGGTCGCCAATTGCCCTCTCATTCGCCTTTTCCATTTCCTTTTCCATTTCATTATTTTCCTTCTGATACACAACTAACCAAACATAACACACACAATAACACATATAACACAGTGACATAACACACATAACACATATAACACACAGTGACATCACACATAACACACATACACACACACGTACAATGCACAAAACACAAGGACCTTTTCCTTGTTATTTGCCCTGGCCTTCACTCACTAATAGCATTACATTAACACTATAACTCACACTTCACCCTATAACATTTTTCCATCCACATACCTGCCAACAGACCCAACTTTTTCAGGGACAGTCCTGCTTTTTTCCAGTCCTGTCCCATCTAATTTAGCTAAACTAGGTATGCAAATACACATAGGTAGTTATAGCTCGGTAGGTAACGCTACTATAAACATTTAATAAATATAATCAAGTACTAAATAATAAATCTAACTTTAAAATACATTTAAATAAACCCCTATTTTTTTTTAAAAAAAAACATTAAAATTAAATTATTATTATTTAGACATAATACATCTTTAACCAAACCAGTGCACTGCTACTAATCTTAAACATAACCGTACATTAACCCTAAGCTATTTTTTAGTTCTTGTCCAACATTTTTCCATCCGCATACCTGCCAACACACCCAAGATTTTGGTGGACAGTCCTGCTTTTTTCCAGTCCTGTCCAGTAAGTAAGTTGGGTTGTTGCAAAGTATGCCATTGTAAATAGGTAGCAAATGTTAGGCATGTAAAGTGGTCCAAAATCAATTTAAAAATGTAAAATATTCCCTATTCTTTTATTAAACATCTATGGATGTGTGACTGTGTATGATAAAAAGGAGGCCAAGTTCCTTGGAGCATTTGTCTGGGTCATTTTGTGTACAGTACACCTCGGTATGTGTGTGCAACTCTATTGGTCGTTTCGGCAGGGGGCTCGCCTGCCATCAACGAATGAAGTGCATTCTGCAGTTCTGCAATTCACTCGTTGATGCCAGACCAGCCCCCTGCCGAAACGACCAATAGAGCTGCACACACGTACCTTCACGGCAGCTGCTGCTGCTCTGATGTGTTGTTAACCCCGTATTAACCCCTGCTAGGCAACCAGGAGGGAAACGAAGATTAAACGAGCACGAAGAATGTCCGCGAATATTCGCCCGAAGAGAAGACAGGAACGGGCGAATATTCGCGGAATACGAAGATTTTTTTCCCCCCGAAGACGAGCACGAAGACGAACACGAAGAGCCCCCTGGTGCCCAAGTCTAGAATACAGAGAATCCTCATGTTACGCTGTCCTCATGGTGCGTGTAGATGGGTTTCACCACCTTTTTTTCCTCCACAAATCTCCTATT
Source organism: Spea multiplicata (assembly GCA_009364415.1). Classification (NCBI taxonomy): domain Eukaryota; kingdom Metazoa; phylum Chordata; class Amphibia; order Anura; family Pelobatidae; genus Spea; species Spea multiplicata. Next base: position 33,989 of record VKOC01019715.1, on the reverse strand, counting down.
GGGGAGAGGGTATGCCCGGAGGCGCCACCCTTCTGCAGAAGTGCTCTGGGAGGCCTGGTTCATGGAAAGTGGACAAAAAAAGAAGGCAGAAGAAAAACAGGCAATGACAAGGCCCTAGGCTTAGTAGCGATGCTGCAGATCTGAAGTTTGAATAAAAGACGATCTTCATTATTCTGAAAAAAACCTTGGCTTATAATTGAGCAAATACAGTATAATGAAATATATATGACATGCCTTTTTCGGGTTTAATAAAACATTCACTTATGGCATTGATGAAGCAGTTTGGATATAGCAAAGATGAGGCAAGTTTCCAAAGGTGGTTCCAAAGTCATGTCAAAATCAGACTGCAACACACAAGATTCTAGTATAATTCACTTGTGTCTGTTTCATGCTACATAAGTAATATATATGTGTGTGTGTGTGTGTGTGTGTGTGTGTGTATATATATATATATATATATAGATAGATAGATATCCTATATATAGCAGGGATCCATGTATAGGCACACTTATTCTGCAAGATCATCTACAAAATGGTGCACTACACACATTGCATTATCTGCCCTAGTGAAAAATCCAGATACATTTAAATAAGGTTTGGTCATTATGTCTCCTAAGTGGACTAACCCAAATGTTTCTAGTAAAGTAGTGGACTAACCCTAATGTTTATTGTTATGTAATTGACTATTGCCCAGTGTCCATTCAAACAAATCTACAAAGCTTTACGATTCTTGCCACGGCACTTGTGGAATTTCTATGTAATAAACTATGCCTATATGAATACCCAACCCATTGTCTAAATTGACTCATTGGTTCCTTACAACTATAATGTCAACAAAGAATTCTTATAATATCAGTTTCTAGTGATCATTTTCTCCTCCATAGCATGTTCACTCAGCATGTGTTTATGAGAATAAATAGTAAGTTTTTATTGGGTGCCTGGTAATTCTTTCTAAATTTTTTCTTTTAATTTGCTTAATAAAAAACAGCAATTAAAAAAGCCTGGGCAAATTATCAAAGACTACACTATTTAATGTCTCAGGCCTGTATTTTGAGACTGAGTGGAGGGCTTTATGATGTTTAAAGTGATAATTACTTTTGTGTTCTTTAGGGAGGCTGTTGAGTACTATACAAACACATCTTTTATATAGATGTGTGTGACAGAATGAGCTGTCATACAGGGGCCCAAGGTAGTCAGAGATGGCTCCAGCCTGGCTACCAAACAAAGATAGCACAGGTAGGAACTCCATTGTTTAATTAATCCCATCAATAGGATTGCTGCCTGGGGATTAAAGGTTGGGTTGAATACATGTATCTGTTAATTTATGTTAATACTGTTCTGTGGATATATGAGTCTATGTTTTACGTCAATAAACTGTTCATTCCTGCTGTACTCAGTTGAAGGTAGTTGTGTGTCTACTTATTGGGTACACGTAGCAGGGTTCCAAGGTGCGCATGCTGACTGGTGCTGGAAGTGATTCCAGGGACGACAGGAGGATACTGGGTGATCTCTGGGAGTTACTACAGCTCTCTTGGTGAACCCGTTACAATGTGTCCTTTGTCAGTTCAAACAATCACTAATCTGCATTGCATGTTTTACCCCGTGCTACATTCTAGAAGCATTCACTTTTGTCCTGGTGATAAAAAAAATTCTGGTCTAATAAAAAGTATTATTGACCGTACGTTAATGAATATGCACATGAATGCAAATACACATGCACAGTTAGGAAGAGGACGTAGAGGAACCCTGCAAAGATTCATTCTTTCCACCCTGCATATGGTTCTCTCTGTATAAATAACCTCCTCATATTTTCCTTCCTCACTGCCCTGTGTTAGAGTAATGGTAGTGGACTACAAGAACTTGGAGACCAATTCCACCCTGTCATGCTGACGGGTAAGTACAGGGAAGCTGATGAGCAGCGCTGGTGCAAGGATGTTTGCCACCTTAGGTAAAACCAGTGGTGGGATTCAAATTCAGGGGGAGGGGAGAGTGACCACATTTTATTTCTGCCATTCAGGGACACACTATGAAGCGCTTGAGATCACACACACAGTATTAGAAATGCATTTTTAACTACATAATATGGACTTTGTCTTGAAGTAAAGACTATGATTAAAATATGATTTCAAAATAACAACTGAACTGGCAGTTTCTTTAATATAATATATATATATATAAATATTAGATCCAGCTGCCGATATATATATATATATATATATATATATATACACACCCTGCTGCCAATTAATTTAATATTGAAAAAATTGGACCCTACACAAGCATTTCTTTGGGACCTGCTCCATACTCCCTAGCATGCAATCACTCCCTCTGCTCCCACACCAAAAAACTAGGTGTAGATCAAATAAACAACACATACAACAGCACTTGCATGTATAGATCAGATGAATAAGACATACAAACCCTATATTTGCAGGTATACATAAGTAACGTATGGAAACATAGCCTAGCAGGTATAGATCAACACAGTAACACACAAACCCAGCTTTGCATGTATAGATCAATTGAAATTCAAATGTGAACTGAGCACAGAGGGTACAGATCAAATAAACAGAATCAGACATACAAATCCTATATTTGCAGGTATACAATAATAATGTATGGAAACATAGCACTGCAGATATAGATCAAATATAAAACACATGTAAACTCAGCACTGAAGGAATAGATCAAATAAATATATGGAAGCAGCATTGCAGGTATACAAACCCTGTATTTGCAGGTATACATAAATAATGTATGGAAACATAGCTCTACAGAATAATACACAAACCCAGCTTTGCATGTATAGATACATTGTAATTCATATAAAAACACGGCATTAAAGGTATAGATAAAAACCCCTAAACTACAAGCATTGATCACAAGTTGCACACCCCAAAGCCAGCCCTGGCGTCCACACTGCCCACAAAGAACCTGATGAGCACCCGAATTATAAACATAGGATTTGCCATATTTGTCCCCAAACAGCACAGCACAAGTCAACTTTGTCCCCAAATAGCCCGGCCTTTGCCATCTTTGTCCCATAAACACCCTGCCTATGCCATCTTGGTCCCAAGGCTCAAACACCCTGATAGTTTCCACAATTCTACATCTGATAAACGCAAACACTTTTACAGTCACACATTTTCATTCACATAATTCATTCACAGAGTGGCATATAGGGTGTATAAGGCATATCTGGGGGCAGAGTGGCATATAGGAGTTACAAAGAATATCGGGAGGCAGAGTGGCATATAGGGGTGGATAAGGCGTATCTGGGGCAGAGTGGCATATAGGGGTTAAAAGGAATATCAGGGAGGTAGTTTGTTTTATTAATAATAAAGAAATAAAGAAAAAATAACATAAGCAAGTTATTACCAGACTTTAAATTGCCATTAATTAATTACTAATAATATATTTATAGATAATATAATGGTAGTTAGCACTGCATAATGCATTGCTAACTAACATTATAGTGTATATATATACATTGTATATATATATATTGTGACAGTCATGTAGGATTGGTGGTAGAAGGGAGGTATGTTTCTCCTAGATTTCTCCTAGATTCCTTTCCTATGTGGAGTAACACTTGAGACTTCCACCTGCTAGGTGATTAATTAAGTGAATTAGAGGGTGGATATAAAAGGGAAGCCGGGAGGGCAGGTAGCTCTCTCTGACTGAGGACACAGAAAGCCTGTCTGTGGAAGAGACATGTGAGTAAAGGTTGCTGGACATATATTATATTATATTATGTTAAGTTGGCAGAGAGAAGCTCTCCAGCGGGTAGTGAGGGACATCCTATGTATAGTAAGTGCCGGACAGGCAAGATATTTCTTTTGTTACTGTTATATTTCTTCTGTCCCTGCAACCTTTCTAATAAACCTGACCCTGTGTCAGATTGCAAAAATTTACTGCTGTGTGCCTGGTTTGAATGAAGACAGTGCTTGTCCCTTGACCTCAGCGAGGGGTGATCCCAGACCTACCTCACAATATATATATAAATAATTTAAATAAGAAAGAAAGAGCACATAAGTTCTTACCAGGCTGCTGCTGCTCCACAGGCTCACTCGGGAGGACGCTGCTGCCCACTGTCTCTGCTGAAACCAAATGTAACCATGCGGTGTGGGGGGGGAGCTGCACATGATGTCAAAAGCCCGCGGAACGGCTGAAATCCCGCGTAAACTGCAAATTTCAATATTAATTAAGAAACGGCCGAACTGTTTCCTAATTAATATTCAAGTTTGCACAGGCTTTCAGCCATCCCGCGGCCTTTTAACATTGTGCAAAGCTTTTTTCCCCAACGCAAATTTGAATATTAATTAGCGGTTCGGCAAACTGCGGATCTTTTAGGAAACGGTGCACGCAAGCTAGCACAAACCTGCTGAATTCCACCACTGGGTAAAACCTCATTTTGCTGCCTCCTTGGCACCACCCCCTTGTATCCTATCCCTTTGTGCCCCACCGTGGGGCAGAGTCATGTGAGCACAACATACACATGACCCTCTCCTGATTCACAGCACCTAATTCTCCAGTCCTCCTCTAATACAAAATGAAGGAACTGGAGCAAGTATATATAAAAAGCAGCCATCCAGTACACTAGGCGAGCGCTGCGTCCTTTGTTCTGGGTGCTCACTCATTCAAGACACAGCAGGGCCAGCCTTTGGTGTTCATGCCTGAGAGGCCTCACATTTCAGTGATTCTCTCGCTATGCTGCCAGTAATTAATGCAGAGTGATGGGCTATGACGTCATATCCGGCGCTCAGCAGTGAAGTTGGGTGTACCACAGGTTAAAGGGAAATCCATAATCTCCTCAACCTGCCCTTCTCCTCCAGTGGCGGGCACGCCAGGCCAGAGAAGGTGCCCCAACTGATCTGAGTTCTAGACCCTGCCCTGCCTTTATGACCTGTATAATAAATAGCAACTATAGAGTTTTCATTTACATATGTATGAAACAAAGATCTGGAGCAAGATTAAGATGCACAAGGGATTGCATTGTACAGTATACTCTCAGTAACTGATACTTTAAAATTAAACTTTTTTTCTAAAAAAGTCTGGCTCAATTCACTTTTTTCTGTTACTAGTTGGTAACAAGATGTGTGGTTTGTGATGCTTTGTGATACCAACAAATTCAGAGAATTAGGGAGCCTGGAGCTGATGGCTGTGTGAATTAGGAGCTCTGCTCAATTTACTACAAAAACGGCTTTAAAAGCGGCGATTCACTGCTAAAAGCAACTGAACAGACAATGCAATCGACAAGGACCAAGAGGCTGCTCATTCGAGGAGCATCTGGTACCTCCAACGACAGCAAAAGACAAAGTAGAAGCGAAGAAGACCACATGGCGGCGGCCATTACGAGGCCTAGCAGGGAACTGATGGAGAGAACAGAAGGTGATGTCGTGGCACTAGATGTTCACATACTGACTTCTACAGTTCGCGCACTGCTTCAAGAACTGAGGCAGGAGGTTAAAGGAGACATAAATGCAGCTACAGCCAAATTAGCAAAAGAGATCCACGATATAGGCCAACGCACTGACTATATTGAAAATAAGATGGATGAAATAGTGGACTCCCACAATATAAAGCTGACGTCTTTGACACAGAAGTCGCTAAACTCACTAGGAAGCTTGCAGACATGGAGGATCGCAGCAGGCGCAATAATGTACGAATTAGGGGGATACCCGAAACTATAAAAATGAACAGCTAGAGGAATATTTCAAAGACTTCATAGCCTGCATATTGCCGGACATGATTAAGGCTGATATGGTAATTGACCGCATACATAGACTCCCAAAAGGACGCATGGCTCCAGTGACTCTATAGCCCGAATCCATTTTTACCACCACAAAGCTGCACTGCTGAAAGCTCTGTGGATGGCCAAGGACATTCTGAAGAGACACCAAGCTATAGAGTTGTTCCCGGATCTGTCTACATACACGCTGGAGTGGAGGAAGCAGATGAAGCCCATAACTGAGATTCTACGTAAGAAAATAATTTTATTTGGGGCTATCCGTGCAAGTTATTAGTCATCAGGGGAGGTAAAGTCCAACCTTTACAAGAGCCTAAAGAAGCGTTCACTTTTCTGCAAGAGTGGGGCATGTTGGATACAGTTGATACACCGAAGCGACCACCAGTAAGTGGCATTCCAAAAACCCCACAAAAGAAACATAGTGATTGGCAAAAAATGCCACAATGCATGAGACAATCCAGCAACTCTCATGGCTCACCACAAACACCTGAGTGAAATATGAGCTTAAGGTGCAAAAATTCTGTTCTACAGTGTTACTGGAACTGATCGTAACAGAGAGTGGTAACTTATATGACTTATATTACGTGTTACCAGATGTTACTTATAACGTAAACCACTATATACCACCATGGTTAGGGTGATGATGTATAATGTAAGGGGCCTAAATACGCCCTTTAAGCGCAAAACGCTCTGGGATGAAGTTAAGCAACATAACATTGATATACTTTGTGTGCAAGGGACACACGGTCTGCAGCTGCAACGATAAACACTCCTCACAAATGTTCAAGACAAGAAAGATGCAAGTACATGTAGAAAGAAAAAAAACAACAATAATAGTGCAGTAAAAAATGTACACTTAATAGTGTATATGTGCAGTGCACTCACAAGTGTAGCAGTATGGGAAGCTCATCGAAAATAGGAGACCAGAAGGCTGGAGTTCTTCTTCCAATCTGGAAATGTACAGACAGAGACCCAAATGGTGCAGTATCTTTTGTCCCAAATTTTAATAATAAAGATTAAAAGCACTTACAAAACTGGTGGCATAACTTAAAGGATGTTTTTTTTCTTTCTACATGTACTTGTGCCCCAATTTTGTGAAGTCTTTCTTGTCTTGAACATTTGTGAGGAGTGTTTATCGTTTGGGAGCTGCATCCGTGTAGGAGATATTTATTATTATATTTTTTCACTTTTTTTTCACCTGGCTCACGTTATTGGTGACACTTTGTTTTATTACATATATTCGTTTGTTCCTCATCTGTTCACCAATTTCACGCTATGGCTTCCGCTAGAAGTTATTATACAGAAATTAGAGATTTAAGATCTCAAAAGATTAACACTATTTTTTCACAACTGATGAACATATACCATATAATTTACACAATAAATTAGAAAAATTAGCAGAAAGTGGAAAATGGTGGGAAATCACCTTTTTAGAACATTATATTAATAATAATTTAATACCTAGAGGCCTAAGGGTACAAAAATATCCAGCTTTTGGAAGTGATAATGAAACCTTTATGGATAAATGGAGCAGAATTTTAGATCAATGTTCTGTAGATCTGATGAAATTATTAGACTTGTTCCAAAAAGAAAATTTGAACACCCTTGAGGAAGAGATCAAAGACACTGAAGATCTCATATATCAAAAATTTGATTCCTCTGAGATAGAAATTAATAACCAAAGCTTAAAATCTAAAATACAAAAATGGAGGAAAATATCATCAAAATCAAAAGTAAAAAACTCCAGAGATAAAAATGATCACTCTATGGGAATCAGAATGATCTAAAAAATACACGTAGCCAGAAGTCACACCAGAATAGAAGATTTAACACACAATCTCAATACGATATGAGGTCAAGAATTCCCTCAGACAACTATAAAGAGAGACACCAATCTTCTGATAAACATAGGGAAAAATATATACCTCATGTCCGGTCCTCTCAGAAATCAAACACTAGGGAGCACACACAATATAATAGGACACCTACCGAATATGCTTCACACAATACATATAATGTTACCAATATACGTTCTCCGATTTTGACATGAAACAGACACAATGTTAATAATGAATTTAACAAGGCTTTTTTTAGACAGGGGGCTATCCCCAAGGAAAAGGCCTATAACAAAGGATCCACCACAATATCTGAACGAGAAAAAATTCCCGATGTCAATAAAGAAACTGAGTATATTTTTAAATTCCAAACTTTTAAAAAAGCGGGTCTTAATGTAGATTTGGATATTTTAACATTCATTTAAAATATATATATTTATTGGTCTCATATTTATATTATGTATATTTATTTTATATTCATTATAAATCAATTGAATGATATTAATCCTATATACTATAAAAATTATATATTTTATTATATCTATTTATTAAAATATAAAATAAATTATTTAAATAAAAAATATTTAATAAAATATTTTAAAATACATTTAATTATTTAAATAATTTAATGAATGATGTACATAATTATTAAAATATATTTTCTTGTTTATTTATTGTATTAATAATGGATATTTTTTATATCATTTTTATATAATAATATTTTAATTTATTTATATGTATTAAAATAATAGATTTGCATTTATATTTATTTAATTGGTAATATCATCCTTTATACCTACCTGTCTATACTCTTAATCATGCACATCCTTGTAATCACTCATATACCTAATCTTCCCTTTACCTTTGTTGCCTTCTCTTATTGGATATAACATCAATAATGTACCAACACGTCAATACGTTTTAAATGTTTTATTAAAAAATCCCCCCTTTTCTTCCTGTTCGGCACTTCATCTCTCCGTGAGCGGCTTGTTGTTCTTCGTCTGACGGTGTCCGTGTTGGGAGAAGTACCTCCTCCAACACACGCAATGTGAACAACAGGAAAACTTTATTTACATCTGTAACATTGACAACACGAACTGGACCCGAGGAAGGAAAGGAGATACAGACGCGGCTGCGGCAATGAGACGACGCAGCGACGTAATGACGTAACGTCACTACGCAATTAGGAAGTACATTTAAACACTTTCCCCCCGGACTCTCTACTTGACTTTTTTCTCCTGAGGAAGCCGTTGATTAATACGGCGAAACGCGTTGAGAATTCATTTATTTTATGCTATTGTTATTTTATATATCTCTGGATCCTGACCTATCTGTGGACGTCTGATTTGCCGTTCTATTCTCGAGATCTTATACTATATGGCTGATTTTGCATAACATCCTTAGAGTTATGCTTTTAATCTTTATTATTAAAATTTGGGACAAAAGACACTGCACCATTTGGGTCTCTGTCTGTATATTTCCAGATTGGAAGAAGAACTCCAGCCTTCTGGTCTCTTATTTTCGATGAGCTTCCCATACTGCTACACTTGTGAGTGCACTGCACATATACACTATTAAGCTTAGAAATAGGACAAATGTTATGTGACATGTTTAATGACATGTACAAATCTGGAAGGGTGTCAGGTGACGTGGTGGAGGCATATATCATCACTTTGCCCAAACCCGATAAAGACCCTAATTGCTGCGCGAACCTGAGACCTATATCGCTTCTCAACACGGGCTATAAAGTTTATGCAAATATTTTGGCGAAACGACTGGCGCACATCCTGCCTAGTTTGATAAATGTGGATCAGGTAGGATTTACTGCTGGGCGACAGGGTTCAGACGCTACTTGGCGAGTCATCAATATAGTGGAGAGATGCTCTCGGTCGGGGGTTGAGTGCCTTCTCCTGTCTTTGGACGCGGAGAAGGCATTCCACAGGCTTCACTGGGGCTTTTTAGAACTGTATCATGACCCGAGAGCCAAGGTCCTTACTCTGGAATGCCATTCAGAAACATTCCCCATAACCAACGGGGCTAGGCAGGGATGTCCCATCTCCCCGCTTCTTTACATCTTATCACTAGAGCCATTAGCATGCAAGATTAGGGAGTCTGAAGAAATAACGGGAGTAGAGACAGATGGTATCTTCCACAAGTTATCCATGTTTGCGGACGGCATTCTGCTAATGTTATCCAATGCAAAAACATCCATAGAGGGATTGCATGAAGAACTACAGGAATACAGTAGTGTTTCCTATCATAAAATTAATCTGAAAAAATCCCAGGCTTTACCATTTAATCTACAAAAAGAAGAAATCACTTTATTAAAAAGGAAATATTTGTTCGACTGGAAGAAAAAATCAATAAAATACTTGGGAATTAATATATATAGCAAATAAATAGCGAGAAGAAACTTAATTAAAATTTGGAATAAGATAAAACTCAAATTAAAAGGATGGAGTGAATGTAATATTTCTTGGCTAGGGAAAATTGCAGCGATGGTGATGATGATGGTGATACCAGAACTACGCTATGTTTTTCGAACTATTCCAATTGGTTTCAATCAAACTCAACTCATGCATATTCAAAAACAGATAAACTCATTCATGAGAAGCAATAGGCGATCTAGAATTTCAGAAGCACCCCAATACCGCCATAAGCTGTCTGGCGGAATGGGCATACCAAATGTTAAATTGTATTACCGAGCTGCTATCTTGGCAAATACCTTAGTCTATAGTAATGATTCCATGGCTCCACACTGGAAAACAATGGAGAATAAAGCAGCATGCCCGCACAGAATAAATACTTTCATGTGGATCAAACAGAAAATACAATATCCTAAGACAACCTACTCTACCATAAAAACTTTTCTTAAATATTGGAACAATCTAATTAAAAAGAGATTTAAACTTAAAGTACTATCTAGAGCAGCCCCGACAGAAAGTCTGGAGTATTGGATGCCAGACTTCCACTCCAAAAAATGGGTGGAATATCTGGAGGAATAACTAAACTTAACCAATTTTTTGAAGGTGACATGTTGATCCCGCTGGAATCTTTGAAAAAAAAAATATAATTTAAGTGCAGGCTTAGTTTTCATGTATTTAAGACTAAAATGCCGGTTTCTGCTAATAGGCTGAAAAAGGAAAACATCACACCTATAGAACATAAACTAATCAATTCCAAAAACATCAAGGGAGGTATTTCTGTGTTTTATGAACAATTGTTGGGACTGGCATATCCCAATAAACCCTCTGTCACGGACTGGGTCCAAACGGATGACTGAAAGGACCCAGCGCGCCCGAAGATTGTATGCAGGAGTCACAGTGCAGTAGTGGAGTTTGGACAGGGCCTGGTTGCAGGGTGACCACACTCACCCAGGTGTTGAGCACCTAGGGTTGTGCAGCCAAACACCAGCGCCCTGATATAGTAGCAAATGAAGTCCAGAATGAAGATATCCTGCAGGCATCCCGGAGCAGGCATGAAGCATATCACTGGAATCGCGCGCAGGATGCTGCAGAATGGAAGCTAAGCAAAAGGGCATAGCAGAAACATAACAAGCAAGGGACAGGGAGACCAGGCACGAAACATAACCAAACAAGACATACAGGTTACAGGGCACTACAGTAAACCAGACAAGGAATAAATATTACTAGACAAGATATACATGATACAGGGAACAACAAAGGACAGGAAAGAAGGAGTGAGGAACCAGAATCCTCAGATGATACAAGGGAGAAGGGCAAAGGTACATAAGAGACACACAAACATGAATACAGAAACTAGCCTAAGACTGATTGATAACAATTGGAGATTCCGTCACATGATATGGCCATAGTATGCTTAGCCCACCACTAAGCCAAAGTACTCCAATGACGGTGGGTCCTAACGCTAATCCCTGCAGACAGAGGTACGAAACAAACCAAACATGTAAACCAAACACATAGCACTGAAACATACCTTAGACTGAAGACTGAGACAAACAGAACACATGGGTGGGGCTCACCTTATAAAGGAAACAGAGCTGAAGCAGAAGCAAGGAATGGAAGATCAGAACAAAACAAAAGGAAATCCAGGAATGGATCGAAGCAAAACAGAGAAACTAAAGCAAGACAGAAATGCAGCTCCGCAGCCTGGGCAGAACGTGACACCCTCATACCAAACCACATGGGAAAAATAACTATATATGAATTTTTCTGATGCAGAATGGGCCCAGGTGTATAAACACTTGAAGAGAATCACTAAATGTGCTAACCTTACCGAATTTGCTAGTAAGGTGATCATTAAATGGCACCTGACACCGGTCAGGCTAAATAAAATCGACAGCAGTACGTCTCCAATGTGTTGGAGAGGCTGCGGTCAGACTGCAGACCATAAGCATATTTGGTGGGATTGCCCGATGTTACGAGATGTTTGGAACAGCATGAATGAATTAATAAAAGACAAAACCGGATTGCAAGTCGTACTGGAGGCCCAGACTGCAATATTAGGCATATTTCCAGCAGACTTCCCACAACACTTAATTCCAATGGTTAACATAATTTGTCTGATGGTCAAGTATCTCCTTGTGTGCAGGTGGAAATTCCCCCAAACTCCATCCAGATTTGATATTGAAAACAAAATTAATGAAATTAATACCCTAGAACTTACGGCTAATAAAGCTCTGTGATCCATGAACTCATATGCTAGATATTGGGATATTTGGCATGACACATAACCACATATAGCTAATTTTTATAGTGCGCATGATAAGTCGTATGAGAGTACGACTAAACTACAAAAAAGTACAAACTAAACTACATTAATTACCGTAAGACTTAACCGCTTAACACCGAACACAAACTCTCTTATTTTATTTCAACCTGTTACTTACTTGGGTTAATATGCTCTTGTCATATTTTTGTTTTTACGTTGTTAGATCGGTTAACATTTTACTAGTCAGTTAAGGGTGAGGTATTATGCAACAAAAGTTCTCAAAATCTAACAGTTTAAACAAATACATCACCCACCTTTGTTTAAATAACTTATTTGGAAGCAATAAAGGGAATAGAAGATTTCTATCTGTAGAAAGATTGTGAACAAATGTTTGCCAAGTCACTGCATTAATATTGCACTAATAAACTCACTTTTCCCTTCTGTATTATCATTGAAACTTGTGTAAAATGTGATGTGCTGATCACTGACAATGTTTTCTGTACAATTAAAATGTCATTTAAAAATTCTAATAAAAAGAATGTTGAACAAATTCAGAGAATAAGATGTAGAGGGTTGCATGACCTCAGAAGTCCCTTCTACTTTTCAACCTGAAAAGCCCATGTGAACTGTACATCTTTATACGATGCTTGTGACTATAAGCGAAGCCCTATAAGCACATGTTGTTAAAATTTTGCTTCCCGTCCTGGTCAGCATAGACTTTTAATTTAGACGTTTCCATAAACAATTTTCAGTGATCAGGTTTGGTGATTCTTTTTTATAGTTTGTGTGTCATTAAATCCTGTTGTTTGTGTGGTTCGTGGATGGAACAGCTATTTTATAAAATTTAGGGGCAATTTATTTACATTTCTGTCAACAGATGGTAATCAAATATCTATTTAATGTTCAGTTTTGGAAAAATGTATATCCCAAGCATGCTTTGCATTAACACCATTGCTACCTTGCCTGATGTACACACAGTGAAGATGTTGCATTATATCAGGTCACTGACCTTAGTAACTAGTAACATACAGATCAGCAGGAAGCAGGTGGAAAGCTTTTTGCTGGTTGACAGAAGCACAAGACCTGCCACATTGCTGATGGACCACAAGATAAATGATGGTAGACACTCCACAAGTTCTATATTTATGTCTACAAAATGGCCATGGTACTAATAAGTTATACTGCAGCACAGAGCAATGGAAATGTTCAGTATTGTACAGTGTATTTTATTGCTGCAGCCAGTGTGGTACTATGTTTTCCCAAAGCCCATGTCACGTCCTACCCAGGCTGCGGAGCTGCATATCTCGCTCTTGCTTCAGTTTCCCTGTTTTGCTTCAATCCATTCCTGGATTTCCTTTTGCTCTGTTCTGATCTTCCATTCCTTGCTTCTGCTTCAGCTCTTTACTTCAGCTGTTTCCTTTATAAGGTGTGCTCCACACGTGTGTTCTGTTTGTCTCAGTCTGCAGTCTAAAGTTATGTGTCAGTGTTATGTGTTTGGATTTCATGTTTGGTTTGTTTTGTCCTGTCCTGTATCCCTGGCAGCGGGGTGTCCTGTCTTGTTCCCTGTTGTGCCCTGTGTTATGGTTGCTTCGTCTCCCTGTCCCTTGCTTGTTATGTTTCTGCTATATTTCTCCGCTTAGCTTCCATACTCCCAGCCTGCAGCATCCTGCACGTGATTCTAGTTATATGTCTCGTGCCTGCTCCAGGGTGTCTGCAGGATTTCACTTTGTTTCCTTTTGGATTACATCTGCTGCTATGTCAGGGCGCTGGTATGTGGCTGCACAACCCTAGGTGCTCAACACCTGGCTGAGTGTGGTCGCCCTGCAACCAGGCCCTGTCTAACTCCACTACTGCACCGTAACTCCTGCACACAATCTTTGGGCGCGCTGGATCCTTGCAGTCATCGGCGTGGACTCGGTTCCGTGACAGCCCAGAAGTTACATAATTACATAGTAAATGTTTGAAAAAAGACCAAAAAAATCCCTAATAAAGCTACTCCCAAATTCGGTCGTCAGGGGGAAAATTCCTTCTTGACTCGAAAAGGCAATTGGATTTCTCCTTGGATCAAGAAGCTCTAAAATATTAATGCTATTGTATTTATAGCCATTGAAGGCATCTAATATATTTGATAACATCACCTCCCTTGGCAGTGAATCCCATACCTTCATTGTCAGTTGTTGGTTAGTTAAAATTAAATCAGTAGCTTTAGGGACCACCAAGGGTGATGCAAAGGGTTAGTATGAAGATAAGTAGAACTGTACACACCTGTAGCATATCTGAAGGAAACTCATAAACTTCCTCTCCTACCATGAAATCTATTCAAGCTCACATCCAACTTTTACATGAAACAGTCTCAGTTTCTGAACATGTTTTATATTGGTTCAGCATATTGTCTTTCAAGCTGATCTTCAAACACATAACTTTTAGGAAAAAGAAACATTGGCAGGTTAGTTAACATGACTCAAGAGATTCATAAATTCAGTAACTCCGTGTCAGGGCTGACAAGTGGATCAGGGGCAATTGCCCCCTGGGCTGCTCTGATTTCAATATTTTGGACCACTACCTGAAGTGTTTTTGTGTGTGTTTTACTACACCTATACTCTTAGTATTGGTTTTATATACATTCATTTTTCTGTGCATGTTGGGTATGTTTTGGGCTGCTCCATTATTGGGTCACTTGGTTAGACTTGGCCCCTGTCCTGAATGTTACTAGTATTCCCCTGATGCTGTCTTTCAGCCAAGTGAAAAGGATATCAATAAAAAAAACATGGCTTATGAATCCAAAAGGCATCTGCCCACATTATGCTTTAAGTGTATGTATTCTCCCATAGCATCCAGGTGGCTGCTAAATCCAGCTGCATCTTGTCCCTGCCATTTACATTCCAGCCTGCAAGATATGCTAATGTTTGAATGCTGGGAATCCAGTCCAATCAACACAGTAGAGTAATTCTCATAAAAAAATCCCAGCAGGAAACAGGGAGGCTAAGGGAACTTTTTTTTTAAAGACAGCAGTAATGTAATTGTGCATAAAAATTGCATAGCTATTCCTTTAAGAGTCACCTTCTAAACTCTGTCCAGTTTGTCAAATTCCTGTCTGTAACATTTAGTTTGACAGATGTCCAATGGGAACATCTCAAATAAGTGAATTGTATGCATTCCGATTCTTAGCTGGGCCTGTACAACATTACAACATATTATCAGGGTGATAATATTATTTACAGAATAGTATGGGGTTATTGTGTACCACCATCAGTGTCTGGCTCAGCATACAGTGATGGAAGTTAAGCTGAAACATCGTCAATGTCTGGCTCAGTATATAGTGAATATGAATATAGCTTTGATTAGCAGGATAGACTAAGTGGCCACTGAGTGGACCTGTGTTTTTTTTTGTTATTAAAGAAAGCAATATTTTCTGTTTTGTTTTTAATTTTAACCCCTTTAGTCCCAGGGATTTTTGGTACCTCAAGTCCCGGAGCAATTTTGCCATTTTTGTGGTATGTCGGTTCAGTCGGTTCAATTCCTGCGAATAGTGTACCCATGTTAACTATATATTGTTTTTTCAAGGATAGAGAGGACCTTCTTCTGATACCATAGTTAAATGATTAGCTGAAAATTTAGGATGAGAAATTTAGTAAAAACTAGTTTTTTTTATATATTTTCCCCTGTGAATCCTCACAAAATTAGGTAAAGTGATGGAAATACCCCTCCAAATGTATCAATTCAGGTGTCCTAATTTCAGAAATACCTCATTAATATAGAATGTCCATACTTTTCCAGCACTTATAGGGAACATACTATAAGGTGTACATCATTCTTTACAAAGTCGTAGATTTTTTACCTTTGGGCACTCTTTATGCAGCTATTCTGCCACCATTCAATAATTCCTACATGTTCTTGTTGAACAGATTTAACTCTATATCTGACAAATGAATCCTGTCTTGTCCGTAAAGGTCGCTACAGCTAGGATGGATATGGGGTAGGATACTCACCGTTCTAGGTGTAATGCCTAAACTAATGTAAACTCTGGCCGTCTCAGAAGTAGCTTTTTGGCCTCGCTTTTTAATCAGATTATTCAATGATTTAACAAATGTCAGGTTCTTACACGCCATAAGTAAAATTAACAAGATTCTGCTTACCTCAGTTCCTCAGCTGTATGTCTAACATGCACGGCAGGTCTTTCTGGGTCATTCCTCTTCTCTTGAGCCAATGAATATTCTTGTTTTCTGGTAGAATTCCCAGCTACTGCCCTTAAGGTCTGACAAATTTCTTTGTACGGTCTTACCAATACTTTAAATTTCTTAAATGAAGGATATCGCAGCTAAGGCTACTAACGGCCATGGCTCTTGTCTTTTACCAACTGCCAAAGGTTTTTGGGAATGTTAACGACCTTGCGGCATGCTCCTGGGGAAGCTTTGACAAATGTGTTCATGTCACCCCTGGACCTTCTCTACCTTGTCTGCTGGTAACCTGCAATCTCTTTGCTCTGTGTCTATTTCAATTCCCAAGAAAGACAGTCTACTAGATGGAAACACCCTTTCCTCTGCTGCCACAGGCAAAACTAACCCAGCAAATAAATCTAGTAGGGTAGATAACAGGAAGGCACAATCCTGCCCACCTGAAGGACCTATAACTTGGAAATCATCAAGGTAATGGGCTATTGATACTAAGCCTGACCGTTGTTGCAGTTCCCAATGCAAGAATGTGCTAAATGACTCAAAGAATGCATACAAAATGGCACAACCCATCAGCAAACATTTGTCGACATAAAACTTTCCTTGAAAATAACAACCCGTGTATTTAAAACTGTCTGGGTGAGTAACCTGAAAGCTGACTCAATGTCAACCTTGTCCATTAAGGCCCCGGGGCCTACATTCCTGATGATCTCCAGGACATTGTCAAATGACTAGTAATGCACTCTGCATATCACTTTATCCAGAGCATCGTACACTGAACTAACTTCAGGGTAGGACAGGTGCTGAATGAGTCTGAACTGCCACCTCCTTGGGTACTACCCCTAGCGGTGAAACACATAAATCTGGAATAGGAAGGTTATCAAAAGGACCTGCTATCCTGCCCAATACCAACTCTTTAGCCAGCTTGTCTTTGACTATGCCCGGGTATTCATCAGATGACCTCAAATTTCTCAGGCTAGACCTATGTACCACAGCATCCCTGACAGGAATTTTAAAACCAAACTTAAAACCATGCAACAAAAACTACCCCTCTAATAACTCACTGAGTCTGCCTATTATTATTGGTGTTGGCGCTTTTAACAGGTTGGACCCAAAAGGAGCCATTAGCCTGGGTTTGTTTTTTAAAGCACTCAGCTGCTGGGTGACCCCCACCACACTCTCTGCACTTGTGTCTAAATTTACAATTACAACCCTTGCTATATTTTTTCTCATTAAAACCCCAACATGTTGGTTTTAAAGAACTATTCCCAGGGTTCTAACCTAGACACCATTGTAGGTGCTCATTCCTTAATGGTGCTCATTCCCCGGCAGAGCCTCGCTAGTTTATTTTCATACTTATTGCTTAACGGGTTTGTGGGTTGTAAATGGGGGCAGGGGGTTATACCTTTTAGATGTTGTGTTAGTGAAATGGGATATAAAAGTTTATTCCTTTTTTTTGTAATTTTTTAATGTTGTTTTTTGTATTTTCTTATTTTTTATATTAAGAAAAACATCACTTAGCTTAGCTTTATTGTTTATTTATTTATTGTTTTATTTTTAGTGATTTTTTTTATTGTTAAAAAAAAAATCACTAGCACTTTTTTTTTTCTTCATTTTTCAGCATGTGATCCCCTGCTACGATCACACTGTATCTCCATAGACTTGCATAGAGATCAGTGTCTGTGATCAGTGCCTCATCGGAGTGATCGGATATCCTAGCAGGGTCTAGACAGACCCTGCAGGGCATATTCTGTCCTCCGATGACCTTCAGGGTGACGTCAGTAGTGACGCGACCCGGAAGGGAATGCCTGATCATGTGATCGGGCATGTAAAACAGTAACAGTTACAGTAGCAGCTGTTACATGAGATTGGAAAGCAGAAAGCCAGTTTTTGTACGTCCAACAACCTGATCTCCCGTGTAGCGGCAGGAATGTGTCCCTGTCGCTGCAAGAAGGTCAGGAGGTACCAGTACATCCATAGGGGTTTCTTAAGATGCGTGTTATGGATGTACTGGTAGGTCCTTAGGGGACTGAAGGGGTTAAAGTGTGTGGGTAGGTTGCCACATATAGGATCCACCCGGGTGCCAAATTCTCTAGCGTTCAACCTGCGGCCCTCCAGCTGCTGCAGGACTACATCTCCCATAATGCCAAGGAAAACATTTGTATACATTGTACAGCCAACAGACTGTATTTGCAGCATGCTCACACTGTTTGGTAGGCCTCATATTATACATTTGTATTTTTGAGCTAGCTTAGCGCACCAACATTTTTTCTTTTCCCTGTTTGCACATAATTGAGGTTGTTGGCTCCTCATCAGTCTGGTTGCAGCTTGCTGTCCAGGGGTTAAATGGGAGGAGGTTTAATTGCACCTCCCCCAACACATTAATAAGGTTTTGGTAGCAGTATAAACTGCTTTTTGTGCCCACTATGTAGGAGGTGAGAGTAGGTTCTCACCCTATTGAGAGTGTGCCTTGACGTGGCGGGTGAGCTTAATTATGCTTTGGCCAATTCATATAACCAAAACCTCTCATTTATATTATGTTTATATATTTGTTGCCAACTTTATTAGGGTGAGAAGCGCAGACAGTATTTTGTTCTTTGTATACATTGTACAGCCAACACACTGTATTTGCAGCATGCTCACACTGTTTGGTAGGCCTCATATTATACATTTGTATTTTTGAGCCTGAGACTAGCTTAGCGCACCAACATTTTTTCTTTTCCCCATAATGCCAAGGGGCTGTCTGAGGAGGATGGGAGATGTAGTCCTGCAGCAGCTGGAGGGCTGCAGGTTGGACGCCCCTGCTCTAGGTAAACCCTGCTGTCCACCTCTGTGCAGAGCGATGTTTTAAATGCGGTACCCACCCCACCCTTCCCCCAAGCCAGAGAAGTCCAAACACTAGTACACTGTTCCCGCAGCTTTCTTTGTTTAAATGGTCCTGTTGCGGATAATTAAACATACCCGTATATACCGGTGTATAAGACGACTCTTTAACCCGAGAAAATCTTCGCAAAAGTCGGGGGTCGTCTTATACGCCGGGTACTAAAACTTACCGAGTCGGAGAGTCCCCACGAAGCCACGAATCTCTAGGGGAGGGGCGAGCGGAGAAGCTGCCTCCCCTGGGCCGGTCTTCAGGGCCGCACCGAGGTAGGTGCAAGATAGTGATCTCCCCAACTGGCCCTGATCAGCAGGCGCCCGATGAGCAGGGCTGGTTGGGGAGATCAGGACCTCCCTCTAACTAGCCCAACATTAGGGAGCTCGAGGTCTGGTACTTCAGACCTCGGCTTCCGTGCTCCCTAATCACTACGCGGCGGCTATTGATACCGAGCACACACAATTGTGTCCAGATTACCATTTTTCGCTTTTCAGCGCTCAAAAGACACAAAAGAAGATCAAAAGATCAAAAGACGAACTAACAAGATTTATATATCTCAATGGCTGGTAAAATTAAGATATATTTATGCAAGTAAGCATCATACATTACATGGTGAAGGCCATATTGCTGTATGATAAAACATTTGGCACCATTAAGAAATTGTATTTTGAAGATGTTTCCCCCGGAATTTAATTTTAAAATAGTGAGGAACATTTAATCAAAAGTGCATTAGAACTTTAGTTTGTAACTTCTTTATGTAGCAAGATAATGCAAATTAATGTTAAATATGTTTTGTTGCTTATTGTATTAAACATCTTTCTGTTGACCCACAGCTCTACCGACATATTAGTATGTGAGGTATGTCAGCTACAAAAAACAACACTGATTTATTGCTAAATAAGAGAGTAAAAGATGCATTTGGTTGTCTTCTTCAAATTGAGTAAGTAATGTTTCAATAGTTCATTAGGTAATATCATGGGATCATTTAACACAAAATTGAATATGTTGCAGATATTTACTGCATCTCACCATGCAAGAGGCAAGTAGTGAGTGAGAGATAGAAAGAGACTATGATTGTGTGTCTTACTCCATTAATATATTCTGAACAGCCACATTTCCATTTGAAGTAAAAAGAAAATTTTATAGTATGCTGTTAACCCATCTTCACTAAAAACTCAATTTATGCATACCATATTCTTCTTTAAGTAACAGTAAAGCAAAGTTCACAGGGATAATAATTACCTATTCCAGTTTAACAACTCAGTTGTCAAGGTTTAGAAGCAGCTACTTTCAAGTCTTGTTACATTTGTTAGTCATTTAAGTGGCTGTGTGTGATTGTAATAAAAAACATGTAAGGTCTGATTCTGTTTGACTTTCTGAAGCTATGTCCATTGATTAGGCCCTGAGAGTTCATGGTAAATAAATGGTTTAATTCAAAGAGCTGTAAACATCCCAATTCCAACCACAGCCATTCAGTTAAGACATTTCTTATCTGGACACAATCAACTTAACGTGGAGGTCAAAATCAATCCATAAAAAGACATTATACCTTCATGAGGACTGTCAAAGTCACCAACAGAAATGTATTTGAAAATGACTCACATCTGGGGCTCTGATCATTTGCTACAAAATGGTATTTATATATAACACAAACTTACTGATTGAGACTTCACATGGGTGGAATGTCAGCATCCCACTGCAGTTTATACATAAATATATGTATGTATTTGCGAATAAACAATTCATATACCTATAATTAATATGGTATATTTAAAGAACATTGCCATATATTGAAGGACGTTTATTTCTATTATCTGCATGTGCCATTGTGCGTGCGTATATATATATATATATATATTATATATATATATATATATATATATATACATACATACAAGTGGCATATTTTTATTATAGAAGAACGACAGGACTTTGGAATGCAAGAAAATTCAGCTATTTATTATTTTTTATCTCCGATGTTCTGCTTTGTAGTTTCTGCTTTGAACAGTTATCCAGAATATTGATTTCGAAGAGGAAGTCAAAATATATTTTATAATACCGGATTGTTTTAGGAGGAAAGTATCCATGCAAGGAAACCTTGATGCAATATAATAGTAAGAAAAGTTCCAAAAATTAACATAAAACAATTAAAGAATGCCCAACAAACATTAATTGCATAGAAAGCAATGTTTTTCAGTCATTGTCGAATCTATTTCAATAATTGATTTTTATACTAGCCTTAATATAGCAAAGTTATGTAATACAGGTGTTCAATGCAGCTTGATGTTTTCATGGAGACATATTTTGATCGAAAGATCTCAGAAAATAGAATTAGGTCAACAGCAAATCACACCTGCCTGTACATTACTAGGAGAGGATGCTGGATCTTATATGTATGTGTTTTTCGTTTTAAGACAGTTTGGAAAAAACAGAGAATTCTTAAATAATGCTAATATAATTTATAATATATACATTTCAGCTTGAGTAAGATATTGGCATACTTGTGGATTATTACAATTTTATGATTGTGAATAAAAAATCATTCGTACTATACTTTTTTTAATGAATCAATTTACTCAATTGTTTAACTTTATTCTTATTTTAGTTAGCACTTTAATTATACATATCTTACATGTATGTATGTATATGTATATATATTTAACGTGATATTTAGAAACCAGTAATATTTCAGTTCTGTTTTATAACTGTCCGTGACATTGTGGTGAAATTTACAGTTTTAAGTTATAAAGTTATGCACATTGTGAAGCGCTGCGGAATATGATGACGATTTATAAAACAATCAATAATAATAATCACAATAAAAATGGTTTTTTTTTTTTTTTAAAAAAAAACCTGTCCAAAATTGAACATGCCACATCATCGTAAAATAAATAATATGAACAGTTTATATTTTACTAATTTCCCTTCCTGGGAGTTTGTGAAATTATCCGTTAAATCAAAATTCAGCAATAAAGCTTATATTAACATGTTTCGTGTGAATATCTCCTATATTGAATTATATTCTATATATATATATATTATATATATATATATATATATATATATATATTAAGTCTTCTAATTTCGCAAAAAAATGGAAAGAGGTGTTTTGGTGTATGTTTTTGCTTTAAGGATAGATCGGCATCACGGTAGCAATTTGCCAAATCGTATAAATCTTTTCCTAGAGTTAAGCAGTTTTTGTACGTACGGCGCCCACGAGTTGCCTGTAGAATTACCGTAATCTGCTGCCCATATTCACATGTCCTATACTGTTCCTAAAACCTAGTGAGTCACCATATCACTTCCACATATGAAGAACGTCGTCTACACAGCAGGCTCAAACGAAATGTAGCCTTGATCCTATCGAATCTTCATCGGCTAATTGGTGAAAGTAGCGAGGTAGTTTCTTAAGGAATGTTACAATGTAACACTTTGTGTCAAATGGATGTATGTGGATTTGTTCTGCTTCCCAAACAGTATGGTATATTATGATTTTACCATAACAACATTATAAGATTATTTGCTTCCAGTGCCTTCCAATATATTTAAATGTTGCCTATACTTATATCATACCTTGAAAAAATTGGAGTGTCTAAAACTTTGTTCTTTTGGGGGAACTTCAATAAATACTTTATGTTTTAGCATATAATGATTTTTTGTACTATTGTGGCCCGAATTATTATGGGTGCCTCAGACTCTGAATCGTCTATACAGTCTCCTATTTACATAAATATCTCATTAAATAATTCCTTATTCAATGTAAACATTTTTCCAATTTAAACCACTAAATGGATCTGAACTTCTGCAGACACTTAACCTCTAATGGGTGTAGATATCTTTGCTACTTGTAAAGAAACAAAGTGCACGCCAGTGTGTGTGTGGGGGCCAGCACATCATATCACAAGGATAAAACGAAAAGCTAGACGAATTGAAGGATTTATTTACATTAAGGCCATTACCAACCCTCTATAATCAATTGGTTCAATGTGGTCAATACCATAACCATTTCTTACCTTACTCTGTTATAACAGAAGGGATTTAGATTTTTTTTATATCTGTAAGAAATATATCAGATTCATTCCACCTCTTTTTAAAGTAAAATGGCTGATTGTGTGTTAATTGGAGAACTCGTGGACTGGCAGTCCTCAGATATTAATAAGACTATCGTATTGATGTATATAGATTCAATTTCATGTTCTGTTGTACGGAAGACATTAAACCATTATCGTTTTGGTATGTTAACATGTATGTGGCTTTGGTGACTTATCATATAATATACCAATTAGGGAGCTAACGGACGCACACCAATAATCACAGAACACTTTAGTTCTAAAATATATACACTACTAAAAAGATCGACTCTGTCTACTTAGTCTACGGTTTACTTAATCAGAAAGCCTGGTCTCAAAGATGTAGTAATCAGTGGACCCTTATAATCCATTTCCAGAATTAACAGTCTCTTGTCGCGTTAGGTAGGACTTTTCTCATCCGATCCAAAAATCCGCAAGATAAAATCTTAATTTCCCTTTGATCAGTGCTACTACTCACGCATAACATGTTATATATCATATATATACATGCTGAACTATATAGGAGCGTTGCGTCGGGCTGCAACAACATTAAATACATATGTATGGCAGAAGGGTGAATAAAACATAAAGTGGTTATGTCTATTACCTTGAATTCTAATATATGTCTATTAAACGTTTTATGTTAACTAAATACATATATGTCTGTGTCCACGGTAATTATTCCCCAAATGTCTCTGCTGCCATTTCATAGAACTACCTATGTGGCCTCCACATGGAGTCGATCAGTATGGGTGCTCTGGAGTCCTCCGGCATTCGAAGTCACCGCTCCATTTTCGGTCGTTTCCCAGATTCCCAGCACCGAGGGCAGGTGTCGTGACAATTGCTTTGCAGCTGTCTGACCTTTCACTCGTCAGGGTTATTAGTAATGTCTGTAAAATGGTAAATGTGACGGCAGTATGTATCTTCTTTAAACGATATAAAATGCAAAGGTCGTCAGAGGTTGGGAGTCCGCATCTTATGGATACATCATATCATTAAACGTTCAATAAATTTCACTTAATGACACGATTAACTTCCTCAAGACGTTGGTAGTGCGCGGTTCCAAATCACTAAACTGGATTCCAACCGATTAAATGTACACAAATTCTTTGTTATATTCTGCATAAAGGAACGTGGTAACCAAGACGCCATCCCAATGTATGGTTATGATAGTATAAACTCACATCATTATTAGAAACTGACAGCCATTTTGACCCCTGTAGATGGAACTTTTGAGTGGTAAAAGATTGCATCAAAAATGATTGCAATCGTTTGTTAACATTCTGTAATATTTTTCAAACTTCACTCTCATTCCTTCCAATACTCTATTGGAAATTTCTTTACAAAAACAAAGTATCCGAAATGTATAAAAAAAGAAAAATGCCATAAATGATAACCTTTAGTTTTGTTATGGTTTCTTTATTTATTTCACATTGGACATGTGTCTAGTTCTGGAACAAGTCTATTTAAATCCATTTCATTTTTTTCATCATAGTGATCATCTACAACATTCACTCTTTCTGTGCCAGATGTTAAGAGCGTCAGTGTTTCTGTACTTTTAACAGTTTCTGTCATGGTTAACCCGTTGCTATCAGAAGGTAGTGGGTAACACACATATATGAAACAGTTCAACATATGAAGAAAACACTATTTATTAATCATTTTCTGTTTCTCATTTTCAACACTGGGATTTCAGTGTGCTGTATTGCATACGGCCAGCAGGGAGCGATGTGTGACGAAGACCGAAAGCATTGTTGTACTAAGCAAAACATACATGGATATCTCAAATATCAAGATCTATCTGTTCTTAGTGTGCTTCTCAGCCAAAAGCTAACTTGTACTTTTCAAAACCGTTGTTTTGCTTTGTGGCATTGACCCCCTGTTTGAGGGATGAATGTGGAATATTACAGGCACAGTCCATCGGAACTCAAACGGTACAAATAACTAAATTCCAGCTCCACTTCTATTTCTAAAGGTATAGAAATGTACCGTGTTACCCATAGAAAGAGAGAAAACAAATTTGGTAAAGATGATATTTTATTGATAACTGATTTATATTTTATTGCAAGCTTTCGGGACTACCAATGTCTCTTCTTCAGGCAATTATGTATCATCTTTACCAAATTTGCTTACATTCCTACTATCACAATGCTTTTTTTTTTTTAAATACAGCCTGAAAAAAATATTTCCTCTTTCATATTAGCGTGTGGTGATTGTGTATTAATTCGTATTTCATAAATTATAAACTTATATCATAAGTTGTATCATTAATAATTGGTATATGCCAGAGGTTCAACGCTGTAGCGTTTTTACCTTGCCAAATTTCCCCTGAAGATTTCAAGGGTTACGGGTCCTTTTAGATAAGAGGCCCATTTTTTTTCTATTAGAAAGTAAAAAACACACAGGTAGGGACAATTACCCAAGACTATATACAACGCGGTCCGAACCTCATTCAGAAATGTGTTATTTTAACCCTGTCATTAATTTAAGCCTGAATTAATCGTATAACGTTTAGGTGTGTCTTTCCAACGCAACAACTATTAAATAAATCAAACAGTGTTTATATATATATATATATATATATATCTCGTACACAAAGTAAATTTACGTTGCATTTAAAGTACTCCCAACGCTTTCATTTACTTTTAGGCCGGCTTGGTGTTACCCCTTAGGAAGGGGTAAAGTATTATTTGAAAGCAGTGGAAGAGAACAGCTCGTAGAGATTATACGTTAACCAGATGTAATCTGTAGAGCGCTATTTGTTTTGTGACAAACATTTTATTGCTGTCTACAAACAGGGAAATCAAACCGAAAACCAGCAAAATCCTGCCATATACCCTTGTGTATGTCTACTCAAACAACCAGAGAAACGAGGTACAAATTACAAATACATTTCTGTAAGCATGTCCTTAAATACAAAACTCCAACAACAAAGTTATTGAAATAACTTATTTTTTTAATTCAGCTGATGTCAGATTTAACAAACAGACCGAAAACTATGCCGTCCGTTTGTTGTTTAATACATCCACAATAATATAAATATTCTTGGTATATTTAATGGCAAAAAGTATATACAATGATTAAAAATCAATAATCATCACGTTGACATGTTGGTCTCAGAGAATCGAAAGTTGAACAATATTATTCCCTGAATGTTACAAATATCGTACAAAACTAATAATGAATTAAAAATCTAGTAACCTTAAGTATAAAGTGAAAGTAATTATTTACATTATTAATTATTTGTATTATTACTAATTCCCATTTCATTATATTAAACGAAATGCACATACTTTTACTTTGAATCCTCTATAGAATAATATTTTAAAAAGTACTATATGTATTTCATCATGTAGTGCAAGACGTTTATATTCTTGTGCGCAGAATGACAATAATTTTATTAAACATACATTTATTAATAATATGTTACTTTCAACTTACACAAGCATGTTTTTAAAATTGTGGTTAGTTTTATTAAAACATCTTAAATATCTATATGAAAACTGTATATAAAAAAAATCACACGTATAGACATTACACCCTTTTATAAGTCTGTATGTCTCTGAGCCTGACTTAATTACCTAGTATCAATAGTTTCCATTTAAAACGTTATAAAATATTTACACTTGATAAAATATTTTAAAAAATAATACATCAACGGCTATTCTTGGGGGGGGGTTACACAAAAACTGCCAGCATCTGGTTAGTGAGATAAGCCTTCCTGGATTTTATAGAAATCCTGCCCAAAACAGGGGGAAACACTTTAAATAGATAGCTCAAAAAATTAATATACTTTTGGAAAGCGTATAAATTATTAATCAGGAAAAAACATTATGTTTATTATATCAAAGTACAAAAACAGGTCATATCCACAACGATGTCTACAGGTATAGGTAACCTGAGTGTCACAGTTGACTAAATAACATTTGACTAATACACAGTCAATATAAAAATGTGTGTATACCTTATAGAGGTGTCCATGTGTCTGTCTTCCTGTCTATCTATCCATCAATTGGTATATAATTACCTGACTATCCAATCATCCTACAATAACTGTGACCAATCAGGTTGTAATGCAGGCTGAATATCTTGTAATTAATTATAGCTATATCTGGATTTTCTATTATTACCAATCCCTGAAACTCGCGCTGTCTATCCAGTGACGCTGACACACACACACACACACACATATATATATATATATATATATATATATATAATATATATATATACATACACGTGTGTGCTTCATTTGAATTTACATGTCATGCACCGACGTAAGTATATTAATCTTTTCTAAAGTGTGCCCTGTATTACTGTGTACTAAAGTAATTCATATTTTATGGAAAGCCAATGCCCAGTTCAGCAGACTTAATATTGTATATCGTGTATTAATAACAGCTTTATTTAACACATAATTGTATTAAAACGTTTAAGAATCGCATACTATATGCTCACAATAATTATGTATAATAAAAATGTATGTAACCACTATAGATTTGTGGATTAAGATTCTGCAAAATCTTAATCCACTTCTGCAAGAGTTTTGTGTACCAAGTGCCTGTTTGTATTAATTCGGTAATTTGTCACAAAATGTTTATCTATTTATGCATAATTCATATCGAGAATTATATTAAGTTGATCTAATTAAGACTAATCCATGAAATTCAGTAGTACTCATTAATGTTTACCCATATCTGCCTAATCTCAGGATGGACAGGGCACGGTGGAAATCCATCACTCTAGTGCAGTGATGCCACCATGTCACATTGACCTCGGGCGCCACCATAAAACCTGCCTTCGGCAGGGGGACCGGTGTCAGAGAACCTCTGTTGAAAGCTTATCTTGCCGCCCGAGACATAAAAAGAGAACGTCTAATCAGGCTGTGTCAGGCAGGAATGCGTTCCGTTAACGGGCGACTTGGAGTAACGAAAACCTTAAAGAAAGGCACTACCAGGGAAAACGTTAACGTCACAAATGGGCATTTGGGATTGACCTCTGAAATTATTTATGAAAATACATGGATGTATATATATATATGGCTGCGCGTGTATATAATATAACATAGAATACATCAATATTGGAATATAAAAAATGCACGTACATCTGCTATAAAGCAAATAACATGCATTGGAGATTCCTTAAAGGTGTGTTTTTGCTTGTGTTATCCAAGTAACCCAAGTTTCAGGGCCTGAATATAGGGAACGTTGCTGCTTGTGAAAGAAGAGACCCCCAGCTGGGAAGGAGGAAGTCTCGAGCTTTATATTGCCAAATTACCACAAACACAAACTGGACATACACCCCTCCACACAAACTGCTGGCCTGTGACTAATGACACGATATCTTAATTACATGATGTTGGACCCGTTAACTTTTTAACCCAGAGAGAATACTTACGTGTAATTATTAAAGTATTGAAAAAATACTTGAATTTGAGGACAGTGCAGGAGAAAAGCGT
The DNA here is from genome assembly GCA_009364415.1 of Spea multiplicata. Classification (NCBI taxonomy): domain Eukaryota; kingdom Metazoa; phylum Chordata; class Amphibia; order Anura; family Pelobatidae; genus Spea; species Spea multiplicata. Next base: position 5,138 of record VKOC01019715.1, on the reverse strand, counting down.
GTCGATAGCACATCGTGAAATTCACATACTAACAGGTATAGATCCGATGAAACATGAAACTCTTCTAAACTAACATTGCATTTTTTCATAACTGGTTTAACCAGCCAATGGCAAAGTGCAAACGAATAGCACACAGCTGCATTTATGTTGAATATTACCTTGTTTTACAGGAAGTTGAATTTAATCGAGTCCGTCATCTCATATTAAATACAAAATAATAATAAACGACTAGGTATTAGCATAGAGCCAGAAAGTGAGACTGACTATTCAGTAATAGAAAAAAAATAGACCTAGGATTTTACAGATGCATATCACCCAGACGATACAAAATATCCAACTCGTTGTTGTTGCCCTTGGAGAGTCCACGCCTGTTCATTTCCTCAGTCCCATAGAAAGCGGAAAAGCTCCCATTTAATTGATCATGTGCTTGCCCATTAGCCATAATAAATACCAAACCTCCGTACAGTGAGCAAGCTGATTTGAGCGATCTTGTTGTCTGCGCGGACATAGCAATAACGTGAAGGATAGGGGCAAATATTTTCATCCAGGCTTCCTGCTTAATTCTTTTCTCTGCACGTCAAGTTATCATTCTCTAGCAACCAAACGCACTGCCACTCGAGTCTCAAGAAAAACAAAAAAAAACCCAGCAGCAAATCCAGAGCAGGTTTTCACGTCCTTCCTTTTTTTTTCTATGCCTCCTCCTTTAGATTTATTTTTTCTTCCTGTGTACTGATCCTCCCCTCCCCATATCTGAATGAGATCCTCTCTCTCCTCCTTTCCTATTCTCTCCGGTTAATGGCAATATGCCTGTATGAGATCAGGTCTGCATGGGGGTGTGCGTAGAAGAGAAAAAAAAATTGAAATCAGGAAACCACGGACAGCCTCAAAAGGACTTGACTCTTGTCAACTAACAATCAGTACTGTCTGTGTGTGTCGTGTGCCAGTCACTTTGTGTTCCTGGCAGACTAAAAAAGAGATTGAGTCTGTCACATCTCCTTTGCCTGCAGTCGTCCTAAGGGGGTCAAACGTGAATTGTGGCGATTTGCAGATTGGCGAGAGTTTCATATTTATTTAAAGTGTGAAGACTCTCAGAGCCCGTTCTCTGCCTCTTGTATACAATTTACCAGAGAAACAGGAAGACTAAAGGGTTCCCAATAACCTCTCATACCTGATCACATTTAGCCTCTTGCAGAAGACGACAAGAAAGGGGACACATCAAGCAAAATATAAACCGTAAAACAACTGGGCAGACAAAGAGGAGAGGAAGACTGAAATATAAGAATATTAAAGCAAAGAAACTTCTAATCCTGGAGTCTTTACTTATGATCCATGGGCAGAACTTCAGCCCATCCCAGGCAACATACAGACCATCATTAAGCAGTAAGTACATGACACGAAAACACATTTTAACAAAATTATATTTTTTTTCTCTATGTACTAATTGCCAGTTATAATGTCGTGTGCCCAGTAGTCAAAATATAACCCACCACCTTGTAATGAAGGAGCACTTTGCTTAGATTTACTATTGTGTCTGCGTATAAATGGTCATGTGTATTTCCCCATGCATACCATTTAGGTGCGTGGTAGATATTTAAATATCCAAAGTGTTTGCTTCTACCTACATCCACCAGGTATATAGAAGTTGGGTATCCATTTTGCTAAGAATGTAGAAGGAATATTTTATTTACTGTTTATGTATAGTTATAGTTATAAAATTATACATTTGTCTAGAGATGAAGCAGGTGAAGCCAGTGTATCAATCCATGGGGCTTAGGGATGAATTCTATTACATTAAAAAATTCTCCCATAAGTTTTAAAAAGGCACTTTGGAATTATTATTTTCAATCAACATGAATTCTCAAATATGCAAATTAACTATATATATATATATATATATATATATATATATATATACACACACACATACATGTCTGTGTGTATTTCTATATGGACTTTAGAGGTTTTACATGCTTACTTAAAAGGCAAACATACTTTACCCATTTTGTCTACATTTAACCTTGTTTTATACCAAGTTGGCAAGTGAGGCCAGTGAACTCTTCCCTTACTTCTCTCCTGTCTTTGCACAATTATTTATTTAGATCCTTACTATTGTGACCTGCCTGGGAGAGCATTTTCTCCAAATCAGAACAGCATGGAGATCAGAAGTGAGAGTCCCAGTCTAAGGGATAGTCCAGATCGACAGAGTAACAGTCCTGATGCTAAAAGTCCTCTTCCACTCAAGGTGGCCAGGTTGGAACAGAATGGGAGTCCTCCAGGAGCCAGGGGTCGACCAAACGGCTCACTCAACAAATCTTTGGGAGGTAATGAAGCAGTATTTTTGAAGTATACAAAATAAGTTGCCAATGGCAATATAATGGCTTTGGGTGTCAGGGTTCATGCTAACTATATTTTTTCATTCTCAGTATAGCATAACAGGAAGTCAATTTGGTCTGTTACGGCCTTGTGTTCTTTGTTAAAAATGGAAGTGTGCGGTGACCCAGGAGTTGGCATGTTGTGGGCGTAGTGCCACTATGAGTTGAGTGGTTGGCAGCTCTGTATCACCGAGGAAGAGGCTCTAGCTATTCCTCGACAGCTTGCAGTTTTTTATCCGCCTACCCTGATTACACAAATTCTGCAAAATGGTCATTAAAAGGGATTTGGATACATATAGAATATCATTCTATCAAGCATGTGTTCAAAATATGTTGATTTGAGATGTGTCTGCATTAGACCCTGTATTAATGTACACTGAACTCAAAATTATATTGTTATATATTAAGTATGTGTGCATAGTAGGGATCTTTACAATTTCATTTAATTTTATTCTTAATAATAAATATTCAGAAATAAGTTTGTTGTCTCACAATAGTGCTAATTTTTATTCAATATAATCTTCTGACTTCAAAAATGAATATATATTTTTATATTATATATAATCAATCATACTTTTCGGTACACTTATTTTATGTGCTACACAGTGTGCTATTGACGTATATATTTTAATAATCACATGAAGACTAATCATAATTATAAAACACAAGTTTTTATGTTATATTTATGTTAGACATTTGCACAACACTATTCGAACATTTAGTTTTTCTAAGATTCCTAAATTTGCTGAAAATCAAAGCCTGCTTACACTAAAATATTTTTGCTACACATTTCTTTTGATAAAGTTGAATACTTCACATTTATGTAAATGTGTTCAAATGTAATATAAAAATAATAGATGATAGAGGCATATATAAGTAAAAAAAAGTAATTCTCTTTATTTAAAAACTGTTAAAACTATTTTGAAATACATAATGTTCCCAAAATGCACCTATATTTGATGGGCTGTTTTTCAAACATACCCCTAGAAACTGACATTAAAAAGAAGAAGAAATGTGTAAATATGTCTGGTGCCAGGATACGTGATGTTTAGGCTAATACTGAAAGGAATCAGTTCTGCCTGCCTTGCAGACGTCCTGGTGTGTGCCTTGTGGCTCTGCTAATACGAATGACCCCTTGTGCTTGCTCTGACCATTGCCCTTTAATCATTTGAAAATCATGTATTGATTCGTCTGGCCGATAGTGTTTAGTTTTCTAATTAACGTCACAAATCTGCAGACAGACCACACTTTGTGCTCCTGCGATTCTTCTGGGCTGTGCAGTGACTGGTGTCCTGCAGAGCTGACCGTATAAAGCACAGCTTGCCAAAAATATCAACACAGGACAAGTTAAGCCCGGGTGATTTTTTTTTTTTAAAAAAAGCTTTTTAGGGCCAGTAACAGCGTTTACACATAAGTATATGTAATTTTAGGCTTACGAATGGGGTCCTCTTTACCTAACACATTGTTTTGTTTTTTGGTTTCTTCTCTATTATATGTATTCATATGTGCACACATATGCATTGTGGTGCTTTTGAAATTAGGGACAGTTATGGAAATTTAGTTTATCATTCAATATTTCACAAGAATATTACCGCAACACGTTGCTATCTGAACCTGGCTATATGCCAATAAACATTTGCACTGGTTGCAAGGTTACAATTAATTTATACTCCTTCAAAATTAAATTGAAGAATATGATGCTGTTCAAGATTTTCTTTGTGTTTTTAGCATAACTTTAAATCATTAACCAGCATTTTAATAAATCCAGTTGAAGTATGTGTGCACCTGAATTTAAACCAGCACTAAAAGTTACTCAATTACTTAACTGCATATAGCTCCAAAGGTATCATATACAGTAGGAGATAATATTTTACTTATTTAAATGTAGGATGTTATAATGTAAGAATTATAACATGTTCAGTTGTTGCGGGTAAAAAACCAAACAATTATTTCTACTTTTTTTGTTTTGAAATTTCTATTTTGATAAATCTGCATACAAAGAAGTACATGTATAATTACATGGAAGAATGATACTCTGATCTAAAGAGGTTAGGAATAGACATCTTTGACAATTTAATGTTGTTATTTGATAATTGATTTACTTGTTTGATTTCAGACCAAAAGCTTTTAGTGAAAGTAACTCAATGAATTTGAATCTAATTATCATTTGGTAACGATTATCAACAACCACCTCCCTTTTGTGGAGTTCGATATATTTAATATTTTCTAGTTTAGCTGCAGATATTTTATCATACATTACCCATCCTATTTCTTTACAATTCTTAATTTAATGTATATAAGGATATTTAATCACATATTTAAAATTGCCAATTAATAATTATGAAAAATTCCATTAACATACTACCCAGTCTGACCAAAGTTTGCAATATTTGGCTGTTAAAAATGTTTAAATTATTTTATTGAATGAAAATCCAATAGCTTTAGTCTTTAAAACATTAGTGATTATCAATAATGACAAAGTTATTCCTATCTAAATATACTTTGCTCCAATTACTATAGCCTAAAAGGCATTTATTATTATTAGTCTAAAATTATGTGTTTCCATTATTATTAGATTTTAATTGCAGCTTTTTTTATTTTATTTTTTAATAAATTAAATGTATTGGTAATTTGCTAGATATGTTGTGCTGTATTGAACGCTTTAAATGAAAAAAGAGGTTTATTTTTTAAGCATGTATCACTATTCATTCTTGACAACGTAACTACTAAAACCCTGTGGAATATACATAAATATATATATATATA